>JARQTH010000352.1:0-16223 GCA_030142595.1 Trachelus iudaicus | reverse complement strand
TCGTACGTAAATTGACAAAATTGTTAATAGAGAAACATGGCTTGTCGGGTAGAAAAAAAAATTAAAATTAAAAA
The DNA here is from genome assembly GCA_030142595.1 of Trachelus iudaicus. Classification (NCBI taxonomy): domain Eukaryota; kingdom Metazoa; phylum Arthropoda; class Insecta; order Hymenoptera; family Cephidae; genus Trachelus; species Trachelus iudaicus. Next base: position 16,149 of record JARQTH010000352.1, on the reverse strand, counting down.
AAAACGTGTGGTGGGAGAGTCGAACCCTGGCCGCCCGGGTGGTAGTCAGGCGCGCTGCCACCGAGCTACACTCCGCCTTCTCGAAAGCATTGGCAACGGTGCAGGTATATGAACAGTACTGCATTTTTCAAACCGGTTTTTCTCGAAAACAGGTCCAAATTGGGTCCTGCCATTTGGCCTGCAGTTTGTTATTACGAAGTACTTTCCTACCCCAAAAGGGCTCCTAAATCCGTGTTCCGAAGCTCGCGTCCTCCCCTTGTGAGATCAGCCGATCACACTGGACAAATGCACACAGTTCAACTATGTGCTAAGTCTCGAGTAGCACCTGTTAAAATAGTATCCATCCCAAGACTAGAATTGTGCGGAGCACTCTTGCTTATAATACTCATAACTAACGTGAAGGCAGCATTTCAATTGAAAAACAATTGCACAGTTTATTGGACAGATTCCACCATAATTTTGGATTGGCTACAAACCTCACTACAAGTATTAAAAACATTTGTGGCTAACCGATTGTTAGAAATTCAGGCTAAAACTATTGGCAGTGAATGGCGCCACGTGAGAACCCATGACAATCCTGCTGACCTCGTGTCAAAAGGGCAACTTTCTGAAGACTTTATGCAACCTTCCATATCGCAATACGGCCCTCGGTGGTTTTGGCAGACTGAGAATACAAGACCTGAGCTTACTACTCCGTCGTCATCGATACCTGACGACCTCGTGGAGAAACGAAAAATGCAATGTTTCCTCACTACTACAATCGACACAACTTTGCTGGAAAGGTTCTCGTCCACCCATAAACTGCAACGTATTATCGCATATTGTAACATATGAGGTTCAAATTTATCAACAAAAATAAGGATCCAATTACAGCAGCTGAACTCAACGCATCCTTGCGTCTAACTATCAGACAAGTCCAGTTAACCACGTTCGCAGAGGAAATACACTGTTTTAGTGCAGACAAGCTACTCAATTATCGCAGTCGCTTATCTGCAAGGTCCACAAGGTTATTAATTTTGATATTCATTTATATTTCATATTTTCTAGTGTTCAGAAATTATAAACATAATTTAATATTGCGCGTAATATTATACACTGAATTAAACTTTCAGAATTTTGGTCGTTCGCATTTCGTTCTCGATGACAAATGTCAACAAGCGATCCTAGAGGTAGAATGTCCTTTTCTCTAAAAAAAACTGCTCGCACTGGGCGTGTAATTAGCCCCTCCCCCCGCTCGTCTCCTCTGGAATGAGTACAAAAAGTATGAGTAATCGACTAGCCGCTAGGCTTTATGGCTTGCACGCCGCTCGGCTTTGTCGCCCAACAAAATCACAGCATTACGTTCCGTATTTTTAATGCGCTTCCGTGTGACCCACGACCACATCTGAATAAACGTTAAAACAAAAAAAAGGGTTTTGCATCCAAGCAAATTCTCTGTGCCGTGCAAGCAGTGCTATTCGCATCCCGATCTTGCACGCTTTCACTGAACCGGCGTATTAAAAATTATATTAAATGCGCTACCGCGTTTGTTGAAGGGCGCGCGTGATCATCTAGGAAATAATTTCAAAATTCCACGCCGCATGGAAAGACATTTTTATTCAAAGGCTTGAATTAATACAATAAATTTATTGACTTCTATAATGACATTTTTGGGTGCAAAGTTTGCTCGCCTCCCGTTCTTGCCCTTCTGATCAACTTACACATAGAAAAATCTGTTCCGTTCGCCCTTAACCCCTTAGCACCCCAGCGTTCGGTTTTCGTAGTACAGCTTAGTGTAAATTTCCGAGTAAATACTCAAACTGAAACTTTACCAGCCATAAAAAATTCTGGGAAAGTTTATAGTTATATTACAACATCTATACAGGTTATTCACGGCAAACACAATTCTGTTAATCGAGGAAGTGTGGTCTTGTTAAACAAATGAAAGAATGTGAAATTCATGATGAAAGCAGTGTTAGGACGTTAATTTTATTTCTTTAACGATGCCACCATGTTCTGATTCACGAAATCACCCATTCAGGACCAATTAAGCTGGTGCGTTTCCTACGAATAGCCCTGTATATGGAGGTGGTAAAATTTAATTCCATAAAACAATTTTATTGTTTATACAAACAACATTTTATGTCATATTATATTCCAAAATGTGTTTCCCCTATTAGCTGCCAACTTATAGTTATTACACAGCTTTCACCACGAAGAGGCCGATGAATGGCGCTGATAACTGCTAGAATAATGATCTCAGCATTTGAAATCCACTTTTTTTTGTACACATTTCGAATTTTCAAAAGTTGATATCAAATTGATAATCAAGCGTCCAAAAAACGCCCGATACCAAATTAAGCTTAACAGTTTCTCTAGCAAGGCATGTTTGTGTGTAAATGGGTTAAGGATACTTACAGCTGTAAAAGACTAAACTGATACTCCTTGACCTATACAGGACACCTTCCATATCTTCATAAAATTTTAACACTGCCAATCTTTATAACTATTGTATATAGCCATGCGTGTTACTTACCGGAATATTATCAGTTTTCAATGTTGGTGATAAACGTACTAGCGAATTCTGTTTCACTCTCGCTGTTAGATATACTGCATAATCTAATTTTTACTCCTGGCGTACAATCGTAAACTGCTTGTAATTTCCGCATTTTTCCAATTTTAAACTTCAAACATTAGGAACATATTTTCCAGAATTATTATAGATTATAAGAAAATGTTACAAAAAATTAAATTTTTTATCTGTCAAACATGAATGGTATACATAGTATACAATCTATCCAAAAATATTAGGTAATTTCATAATGCAGTTTTTTCTAATAGTTCATAAATGTGCACATTTGTGCATTATAGCTAAAATAGCTGAAAACCGCAATTACTTATAAAATAACTTTATAAAATGTTATATCTAGGGGACCTATGAACTGTGAAAATTATATGAAAGTGGGCTCCTAAAAATATAATTTACTCGTGGATGGGCTGTTGCTACCATTGCAGGAATGAAATAAATACGTTGATACTATACTTTCTACAATTAAGTCGGTTGATTTTTCTTGAAACTTTATTCCGTACAATATTTATTAATTTCTATTTTTTTTGTTTAACAGAAACACTTACCCATCTGGCAGAAAATATGTCACTACAAGTCCTCCGCCGCATTCTTCCAAAGGAATGTCAAATAGCATACCAACGTTACATTGGAATCTGCAGCCCCATCGTACATGCGAATCACGTAAAATCTCTCATCATTAAAACTGGTCAACAACTTCTGTGTACGTTAAATCTCTGAAAAAATTTCTACGCCGACTTTGTCCATTACGAAAAATGTATTGCATAATTTTTTAAAGTAAACATAAGTTTGAGGTAGTTGGTATGATTTACTATAAATTTTAAGTGGTAAATATAATCTCAGCTCATGAGGAAACAAACTTTAATCAATATATGTATTCAAATAGGCTAGATTAAAAAAATCGTAATAGATTATTATTTTTTTTTTATAGTTTCCGATCCTTCAAGGACATTATTCTGTTATCGTCAGGATTGTTCAAATTCATGGTCCCTCTACAATATTAATTTCCCATATTAATATTGTTTCATAATTTACATCATAGACAAATACGACATGTTAATATTATATTAAATATTCATTGCTACAAGAATACTATAAGTCATAACAAGGATATTACAAAATCGCGTTTTTATGGTAATAATAAACAATTTTAAATGAAAGTGAAAAAGCAATATATTATCTAGATAACTTTCTGAAAGGATCCTACTTACAATCTTGTTTAAAATTAAGTTGAAAGCTTATCCAGTATATAAAGTGTGACATGGTGCATTCACCAGTCGCAGTCTTCGACGGAACCCGAAGTGTTCACAAGTATATGATACAAGATTGATAATATATCCAGGTAGGATCCATCCATCTCAAGCGCGTATTAAAATTATGAGTTGATTTCTAATTTTGTACTTATTCTTTTCTTTTCTTGCTGACAAATTGTGTGCTTGTCGTTGGCTTGCCAAGCCTACGCGTCGACAATGACGAGTCAGCCAGCGCTGCAAAGGAGTGTGTGCAGAAGGATGGTGATCGGTCAAAGTCAGCTGGCCCAGAAACGACGCATCCCGCACGGACCATGCTACCCCGCATCGAATACACCTTTACTCAACAACTACGCGAGCCGAATACATTGGCTTACGTCATGACGGACACCGGCTACTACCCGACTGGACATCTATGACCCTGGAAGGAAAACTGACAGCCGCGCCCTATGACGCGCGTAAAAGGCCGCTCCCAGAATTGAACACGTTTACGCCATTTAGGGGAACATGTGTTACAATGACATCGCAAAACAGACAGCAGATGATATAAAATATAGAGATGAGTCATCCTATATGATAATAAATAGTAAATAATTGTAGTTAACAATAGTTCAATAGTAACTGATTTGGTATATATTAAAATGTCACTAACAATAAGTTCTATTTCTTATACATAAATTTCCTACGTATTACGTTTATAATAAGTTATCTTACATTAAACCTTTACAATTGCATCAATTTCTTTATAATATAGTTTTAGATTTGCATGATTGTACATCCCTTTGTTTGCAGGCGGTGGATTTATCTCTATTAAATAGTATGCATTGTCACCATACTTTGTATGTATCTTATACGGGCCTTCATATAGATGGAAAAACTTTTTCGTAACTCTATCAATAGCACTTGGAAGGTATGGAATGCGTACAAGTACATAATCATTTTTGTTTAATATAAGTTTTGATTTTTTTGTTGTTGTTTTTTGCGCATTTGGAAGCTGTTCATGAGTTTTTCCCTAGCTAATATGACCTTTGTAGTATGCGGTATTTTAATGTGAGATGGGAATTTAATCATTTTTGATATTTGCAGCTGGTGATTGATTGAAATGTAATTCGCATGGTGCATACCCAGTTCTGGAACGGGTCGTCACATTTAATAAATTCTCTATAACGGTAATATATTTTGCCCATTTAGTGTGCTGATCTGCACACAAAGTCCTAAATAGTCGTCTCATTTCTCGCATTACTCTTTCCGTAGGATGGGATTGTGGATGGCGTATTGATGAAAATGCAATTTTTATTCCTTCACGTTCTAGCATGTTTCGCCATGCCGCTAAACTGAATTGGCTACCATTATCAGCGAGAATTCTTTCAGGCTTGCCTATCGTCGGGAAATAGTCTGAGGTTAATTTCTTTAAAATGACTTGAATAGTTGCTCGTTTTACTGAATATAGTTTAACATACTTTACAAAATTATCGAGGACTACAAATATATATTGAACTCCTTCTACGGAACGCGGTAATGGCCCGTAGAAATCGGAAGTTACTAGACCTCTTGGTTCGGTCGCAGGTACCATTTGGTATTCTCCTTGCATACACAGGGCTGGATGTTTCACCCGTTGGCACAAATCGCAATGTTTAATGTATCGCTTAACCTGTTTGCGCATTCCCTACCAGGTACAATACGATTTAATGTATTCGAATGTCTTATATCCGCCCGCATGTCCTAACCAGTTATGACATAGTTCAATTAGTTTATCTTGATATCGCATTGGCACTACAAATTGCCATTGTTGAGACCCTTTTCCTTTCGCAAATAATACGTTGTCATATACATGGTAATATTCGTTCTCCTTCTCTTGGCATTGTTTCTTTAATTGTTTACATCGATCATCATCACTCTGAACTTCGGCTACTATTTTCAATAACTTTGTCCATCCTTCATCATTTGCTAATTCACAAAAGAGTAATAAAATATCGTGATTATATTCATTTATTGCTTCTATACGTATAAGTTCACCCAAAGTCATTATAGCATGTTCTCTGCGCTGACTACTATGAAACTGGCCACTGGGATTTCGAATAAAGAAATCTGCTACTATATTATCCTTTCCTTTGCAATATGTCACTTGGTAATTATATTGCTGGAGCAATGTATTCCATCTAGATAATCTGGGACTAGTGAACGCCGATTGACTAAAGAACGTCAAGCAATTGTGGTCGTTTATAATTTCAAATGGGGTGCCTTATATACAGGGTGTCCCAGAATTACTTTTACACCCGAAAGTGGGTGATGGCTGGGGGTCCCCCGAGTACCCTACCGCAAACCGTTTGCCAAAATTCGCAATAGTTTTTAAATAGGAAGCATTCAAGATTCACCAATCAGAATGAAGGATTTTCGCGGGTCATGGCTGCGTGGTGGGAGGTATAGTCGTGGTAGGCAAAAGCTAACTGCTACAGCCAGATGGCGTGATTCGCAATTGTTTCTTAATCCGAGCGCTAAGCAATTTTCTAGATAGACTGTCGATACTGGCCAAACCCTTACCTCGAAACAGTTGAGAATCGCGCGGTGCGTGCACGTGAGACGGTTGCACGAAGTTAAGGAGTTCGGCCAGTATCGACAGTCTATCTAGGAAAATGCTTAGCGCTTGGATTAAAAAACAATTGCGAATCGCGCCATCTGGCTATAGCCGTTAGCTTTTGCCTGCCACGACTATACCTCTCGGAAATGATAAAAGGGAGCAGGTCAAAGTTGACCAATCAGAGCGAAGCATCAATAGAAATGGTAGACACCTAAGAACTCTGAGTTTTCTTCCCTCGCTTTTGTTTCTCAGTGGCTATGGGCAGATTGAAACCAGGCGAAGCCATGCCTATTAGGTGTCACTCGCTGAGAACAGTCACGCACTAACTGAAAACTGCAATATCTTATCATAATGTAGGAAATAATAAAAATAGGCCTAATAGGCATGGCTTCGCCTGGTTTCAGTCTGTCCATAGCCACTGAGAAACAAAAGCAAGGGAAGAAAACTCAGAGTGAGTAGGTGCGTACCATTTCTGTTGATGCTTCGCTCTAATTGGTCAAATTTGACCTGCCCCCATTTAAAAACTAAGAGCTTCCGGACAAAACGAAAGTCATTTTCGTGATCAGTGAAGCCTCTCGAACACCGTCATACCCGTCGGGTCAGGTAATTTCGGAACACCCTGTATATATCCTCAAGTTTATCTGGATTCGGGGTAGCACCCTCCTTATTTATAATAAAACCTAAAAGCGGTAATTCCATGACACAGAGACGGGATTTATTCAATCGAAATGTAAAGTTACGTTGAAGCAAGCATGAAAACAATTCGTCTAAATGAGCTAGGTGTGCTTGAAAATTCGGGGATGAAATTAATAAATCATTTACATAACATGTAAGAAAATCATCCAATTAAGAACCTAATGCAAGACTTAATGCTCTAATAAATTCGCTCCCTGCTGTTTTTAACCCAAAAGGTATTCGGCAAAAATGGTAGCACGCTCCGCCGTATACAAAGGCTGTTTACTTTCGTGAACTCGCATGTAATGGCATTTTCCAATAGCCGTGAGCTAAGTCAATTGATGACATAATGCTATTCCCATAATGCTTTCGTAATAACTCCGCAATCTCTAACGGTGCTTCATTGTCCCCTTCTATTACTGCATTCAAATATCGCGCGTCCAAATATATACGTATATCTCCATTTTTGTTTATCAACAATACGTAATGGATTACAATATGAACTGTTTGATCTCTCAATAATCCCTATTTTTAGCATTGATTGTAACTCCCGTTCGACTGCGAGCCGTTTTGACATCCGAACCGGGTATGTTTTCTTTACCACCGGTTTGCCAGATTTCGTTATAATTTCATGTTGATAATGATCTATTATTCCAGGCTTATCAGAAAAAAGCTTTTTATAATTTATCATTAAGCGCACAAACGCATCTCGTTCACTCTCATTTACTTCTGTTGTGCCGTAACGTCTCGGTGACAAAGGAGTTCGGTCGAGAGGTTAGGACTTAGGTATTTTTGGGATCGGTGCCGGTTAAGGAGTTAGAACTCGCGTGCATATAACAAAACAAAAGGTTTATTGAAATGATCAAAAATTAGGTACAGTGATTCGACGTACGTCGACTTGTATTAATTATAGGTAGCGTTCGGTATTTTCCTATCACCTGTACCGAGTCTGCTCCACGAGACCACCCTAATCCGTTCGGATTCTAATCGGAGACTGTCGGTTTCCGAAAAGTGATTATTGTGCGATTTTTCGATTTCCACATCGCGGTTGCCAGGCCGCCTTTAGTTCTGACTTAACGCATTACTACACGCGCGAACTATCTGGCCTGGCGTTTCTCAATGGGGTCAGGAGACTCCCAGCACAACACTCCTAATAGCTTACGCGCAACAGATATAACACCTTGTGTTTCATCACCGATACTTTTCTCAGTTGACATTTTATATTCGATTACATTCTTTTTGGCCACGTCTTGTTTAAACATCTTACAAACCAGAGGCGATTTCTTTCGATTATTTTGCACGTGACTGATCATATTACAACCCTGAAGACTTCGAACGATTGTTTCATTATTAGCTTTTAAGTATGCTTCTTTTGTAGACCTACGATTTTTATTCTCACCTACTCTATCCTCCTTATGTAAAATAATTCGATTTAATAGCAATGCATACGCAGGCTTCCTGGATTGGTCGCTAACGACTATACCGCCTATTACATCGCTACACTCGCTATTGTGATAAGGGAGATGCTTAAACTGACTAGCAATCTCATGTACCTTCGCATCATACTTATTTTCATAGTTTTGCTCATGAGCTGATTCGGTTGATTGAATGGTAAGACAACAAGTATCTGATATTGTTTTGGTGGTCATACGTTCTTCGGATGTTACATAAGTAGGACATGAGATTCCTTGGTCACCTGACCATTTAATGATAAACTTCTATTTCCATAATCAAGAACGACTTTCATACGAGTAAGCCAATCATGCGCAAAAATAATCAGAGTCGTTAAACCCGGAATAACCAGAAAAATAAATTGTAATTCTATCTCATCAACCATAAAATTAAGAAATATTTGTTGTTTGACCGTCGTAGTCCTTCTTCCCACAGCTGTTACAACCTGTATATTAGTTACTGGCAGCTCGTTTATATTTACGCCGGTCTTCAACCTATTGTACATGTCTAATAATACGCACGTAACTTGACTACCACTATCTAACAGAGCGAGACACGAAATATTACAAAAACTTATTTTTACATGGACACATGAATTGGTACCATTGTTTATTCTCATATCTTGGGGTTGAAACTCTAAATTTAATTCTTCTTCAAGATCTTCAACAAAATCGCTTATATTCTGATGTGACACGGGATCCGACTGTGCCACATCCTTTGCTAGTTTAAATTATTATAATATATTGATTTAATTTCGCAGACGATGAACTCTGAGATGCTGGTACATTTGGAGGTGGTCTAGTAAAATCTGGAAATGTCATGCTATTATTATGAATATACGAGTTACTCCCCATATTATTTTCGTTAAATATATCTGCATGAGCGTTTAATGTATTTCTCGTTAGGTATCACGATCGATCTCCTTGTGAATATGATATCCCGCGATAATACTGATTATTCCCATATCTCAGTCGATTTACACGTAGGCCAGGAAGATCATTTCGGTGAATCTGATGGTTCACTGCCCTACTTCAATCCCTTTCATTATCCCTTTCATAATGCGCATCAAATTGTTCTAAAACTTGTGCAATTCGAGTGGTATTTTGGTAATTAATCGCGTATAAGTTTTCCGGTATCCTGTTAGGTAACTGTTGTACAGTGGTGTAATTGACTTCATATGTTTGTAATCGTGGATAAAAATACTTGGCTTCCTTTATCTGATTATAGAAATAATTAACTAAGGTTCCATCTGCATGTTTATATCTACGTTCGTTCCACCGATTCTTTCTCCCTACTTGCACAGCTATACAGAGTGTATCAGCCCAGATGCATGTTTGAGATTTGCGGTGAAACGGTGCACAAATTCGAAAATCAGATGTCGCGATCATGGAATATTTTTTGATTGCGCATCGAATGAGCATATCATTATTCTTTACTTAACTTTCGGTCGAAAATAAAAAATATTATCTTTGCCGTTTCAAATGACATTGAAAAAAGTTATATGCAAAAGTTTTAGAGCAAGAAAAAGTAATAGAGATGAAAAAAATTTGGACAGATTGCGCACATAATAAGGGAGACATTTGCGTTCGAAATTTTATCATTTTTTAATAAATTTCTCATACTGATGGAACGCCTTAGCTTCTTGCAGCAGCTTCACGCCGAACTCACGATTCCCAATTGATTGTGTTCAGTCAGACACAAACCCGCACAAGGAGGCTAAAACATATTACAATGCTATTTTTTTATTCCAAGTGAGAAGCTGAAGCATTCCTGTTGTAGATTTCCGTGATCCTGGATGCAGATTTTGGAGTCTTCGTCTTCCTGGACATGGATTTTCGAGCCTTCGTGTTCCACGCCGTAGATTTTAAAGTCTTCGTGTTTCTCGCCGTACATTTTGGGGTCTACGTATTCTTGGACGTAGATTTTGGGGTCTTGGAGTTCCTGGAAGTAAATTTTGGGGTCTTCGTGTTCCTGGACGTAGATTTTGGGGTCTTCGTGTTCCTGGACGTAGATTTTGGAGCCTACGTGTTTCTTGGCGTAGATTTTGGGGTCTATCTATTCCTGGACATAGATTTTGGGGTCTTCGTGTTTCTGGACGTAGATTTTGGGGTCTTCGTGTTCGTGGACGTAGATTTTTAACAGCTGAATTTTTTGAAAATTCACAGTCGACAAGTGTTGCGTAACTTTGTCACCGGAAGTCGCAAAAGGCTGCAAATTGGTATGCAGATTCTTGGAACGAAAAAAAGGGATACGTGTTTTTGCATTTCTCTCCTAGTCCTTTTTTTCAATTTGACGTATTTTTTACATGATCCAGACTCGACAAGTGTTGCCACCGGAAGTTGCAAAAGGCTGAAACGTAACGGGTGAGATGAAGTTACATAGCGACATGTAATTTCAACTTCTTACGAACTGCGACGTAATGAGCCGAAATTTGGTTATTTGAAAGTGCAGACAAAAGAGGAAGTTCTCAGAAATGACAGCTTCAGGTGTCCTACTTGAGACGAGACATACAGGTGTATATGGAGGAAAACAAAGAAGAAAGCCTGTATTCACAACTCGCTCTTAAGGTCACTAACAGAGGCGCTTGTACTTAAAAGTCACTAAGAAAAAATTTTAAAGCGCGCTGTTAGCACTAAAAGCGAGTTCTGCATACGGGCTGAAGAATATTCTGCAAAAAGACACAGATAAAGTCTGATAGGAAGTCAAAGTAATTTTTAGATAATTGACTACAGTCTCACCTTTGTGCACTGTGGAATTACTTGTTACGTAGGCCGTAGTGGCTAGCGAGGCCTTTAAATTTGATAACAAGAATTTAGAAGTAACCAAAAGAAAAGGAACGACCGGAGGTAACGTGAATAATAATTGAGTGAATTTCGAGCGGTAAGAATGTACTCAATGGTGGGTTCGCTGCTCGCTTAAGGTGTTGAAACACGCCTTGCTATTCCAATGTGGATAGATATTTCTTGAAATGTTGTTGGTTCGCGAATAGATATTTGATACACGAGTAACTGTAAATTTGTGGTATATTGTTACAGTGATTTGTTAAATTTTAACTACTTGTATTGTGTACAGTTTTTTGTATGAGAAATACGGGGATAAAACCGTGAGTTTGATTACAAAACCTGACTGTATGTGAGGTTAAGGCGAAAAGAAAATTTAGTGGAACAGAAAGTTATATAGTATGCGCGTTAATAAACTCTGAAAAGACTAGTCTTTGCAGCTCAATTTTGCCCGGTAACCGATCCAGCTTGTTCCCTAGGGTATGTAATAACGAATCCGTACCTAGGCCAGATTGCGAATATTACACTGAATCTAATACTTTAGACAATGTGCAGTTCGATCTTTATCGCGTGAAGCTAAACAATTTTCTGAGCCCCGGTACCATGATTTCGGCTGCTTATATAGTCGATTTTTGCTGATGCTCTTAGGTACGGTTAGGGCCTTAGGAATGCATTCAACTAAGCAGCTGGGTCGGTGACACGGACAGTGCACTGGGTAACGTGCTGAGTCTGCAGTTCCAGTGACTGTTGGCTGTATTGTTTCGTTCCGAAAATGATCACCGATACTATACGTAACATACTTATCTTTAGTAGAAATGAGAACGCAATACATTATATCGACATCAGTGATTTTTATTAATATTTTAATATTACATTATAAGAAAGTGGGAAGGGAAAACCATTTTTATTGTTAGTTAAATGTGGTTCTGAAAAGAACCGTTTTAAGTCACCTTGCATATATTATACGTAAGATTTTTTTGGCGGCTCTGAAAAGAACTTATTCCCAGAGTGTTGTTAGGCGAATGAAAGAAGAACCAGCTGGTACTACGTTAAAACGAGTATGCATGCAACGCGAACAATGAAATAAGATAATTAATGCGATTGTGAAACCTCGCCGTTGATGAAGGTTTTCCCGCTATGTATGAATGGATGCCACAGACTATATTACATACGAAATCTGTACAAAAAAAATCTAAAGCCATGTAGGCAGTAAAAGGACTCCCTTTGTAGTGTTCGAGATGGGCGCCCTGGGCATCCACGCATTCCCCGAGTCGCTCGATGAACGAACGCTGTACATTACACTATTCGTCCACCGTGATGGAAGCACATGCATCAACAATCCATTGGCGCATGTCTTGCACGGTGGTACATGGTGTCGCGTAGACTAAATCCTTTAGACGTGCCCAAAGAAAAAAATCTAACGTCGTCAGATCAGGTGACCTGGTAGGCCATCTATCCGGGCCACGAATCCCGATCCAACGATCAGGAAACGCAAAATAAAGAAGACCAGCATTTCTTCCAGTACTATGCGGTCGTGCACTGTTCTGCTGGAACCACATGTCGCGCCGAAGTTCAGGAGGCAAATCGTCCAGCAAGCTGGACAAGACGTGGCTCAAGAATTCACCGTACATGGCGCCAGTCGGGTACCTTCAAAAAAATGTGGCCCGATTATACGGTCTTCGACTATACCACACCACACGTTCAACTGCCATCGGAATTGGTGCGGAATTTCCCTCACCCAGTGGGCATTTTCTTGAGCCCAAGGCCTGGTGTTCTGGCGATTGAAACAACTCAGGTTGTGAAATGTGGACTCGTCCGTGAAGAGGATCCGCCTCGAAAAAGCTTCGTTTACCTCTAACCGCCTTTTGCACCACTCTGCGAATTGGAGGCTGGCCGTGATGTCTGGAGTTAGTAACTGCTGGCGCAGCGACATCTTGTAGGGATGATGACCATCACGCTTCAAGATGCGCCACACAGAGCTATGACTAATGCCTGAAAAGGACAAACACATTTATAAGTATGTTTAACATTACTATTGTTATATTAATATTCAGAAAAAATTGAACAGTTTCAACATTGATTAATTTTATGTGTGTATCTCATACATTTATTTATCGAAATAACTATTTATAATAAACATTATGATTTACTGGTAAGCGGATCCTACAATATAACTTGAACCCACTGTTTTTTTTAAATTTATCAATGCTGATTATGTATTCAAAGTAATAACAATCATTACTCACCGATATCACGGGCGATCCCGCGCATACTTTGGCGTGGGTTGACCACGACCGAAATAAAAAGTAAAAAATACGTGAGATTGAAAAAATGGACTAGGAGAGAAATCCAAAAACACGTATCCCTTTTTTCGTGCCAAGAATGAGTATGCCGAAGACCCCAAAATCTACGTCCAGGAACACGTAGACCCCAAATCTACAGCGAGAAACACGAAGACTACGAAATCTACATCCAAGAAAACGAAGACTCCGAAATCTACGGCCAAGAACAGGAAGACTTCAAAATCTACGGCGAGGAACACGAAGGCTCGAAAATCCATGTCCAGCAAGACGAAGACTCCAAAATCTGCATCCAGCATCACGGAAATCTACAACAAGTATACTTCGGCTTCTCACTTGGAATACAAAAATAGCATTGTAATATGTTTTAGCCACCTTGTACGGGTTTGTTTCTGACTGAACGCTTACCTCAAAACAATTGGGAATCGTGAGTCCGGCGTGAAGCTGCTGCACGAAGCTAAGGCGTTCCGCCAGTATCAGAAATTTATCAATAAATGATAAAATTTCGAACGCAAATATCTCTCTTATTATGTGTGCACTCCGTCCTAATTTTTTTTCATCTCTATTATTTTTTTGCTCTACAACTTTTGCATTTAACTTTTTTCAATATAATTTTTAATGGCAAAGATATTTTTTTTATTTGCGACCGAAAGTAAGACGAACAATAATAATATGCCCATTCGATGTGCAATCAAAAAATATTCAATGGTCATGACATCAGATTTTCGAATTTGCTCACCGTTTCACCGCAAATCTCAACCGTGCATCTGGGCTGATACACTCTGTGGTGTTAAATTCTTCAATAAATGCATTTTTAAAATACCAGTAACCCGAAAATGATCTCCTATTCAATATAAACCACGGATGTGCTCTGCCTATAAGTTTCGTTTCTATAATATTTAATTTTTCTGTGACATCAATGTTTTTTGTATTGAAATATCTTTCTAGGTCCTGTATGAATACTAACGGATTATTTCTTCCATTATCCTCAAAACTCGGAGTTTTTATATCTATTCGCGAACCTCGGAAATATTCAAGTAAACCCTGTATTACTTGTGTTTCATTATTGGACATATTATTTTGTATGTTATTTAGTAAATTTGAAGGTGTATTTGAACGATTTCTGTCCTCCCTAGACCTTGTAACGTGGCATCCGTGCGACAGCCAGTTACATAAATGTAAAGGCGCACGGGGAGCCGTGCGGCCGACGATAGCCGCCAAGAGAATGCCGACGACGCCGGAGGTTCATGGCGAGAGGAAGCCCGGGAGAGAAACCGGCAGCGTCGAGCCCGGATATCCGGCAAGTTCGGGTAAGTTCGGCGCCGCCTGGAGACTGGCGGGCGATGAGCGCCAAAAAACGGAGAGCGGACCGAGGCGAGAGCAACCGAAGGAGTTCGGGCGCACTCGGGATTCTTCGGGAATCCTCGGATCGGGGGCCCGAAAAGGGGGACACTTCGTGTAGAGCTGTGTAACGGAAAACCTGCGAGTGCGAAAGAGAGCGAGAGAGTGATTTTTGTGAAGTGATAACGGTGACGGATTTGGACTTGTACGATAATGACTTTGGCATTTTCCCCGGACCTCGATTTGGAATTTTGTGGAAATGACTGCGGAGCGCACGACGAGACGAGGAAAAGGAGCCAAAGACGAGGAGAGATAGAGAGGGTGCGCAGAAAGTGGTAAATCCAACCAGATATTATTTCCGGGCGAAGCCGCGCGCCGGCAGGGGATAAAGTGCATCTGCCGGTGCAGCGCGGCACGCGGAGTGGGGGCCGCGGGTCCGCTACATGCCCTTGCACTAGGAGATACTCGCCATCAGCAGCCGCAGAAGATGACCCACCGCGACCGCGTCCATTGTTAGGATTGTGTCGAGTCGCGCCCGATGATAGCACCCGAATGTACTCATTTATCTACAGATTATTAATTATTGGCGCATAGCAGTGCAACACTGCGAAATTCGCTCACTGGCCCTTTCCAGGGCCAACAATAATTCCACAAACGTAGGAAACACATGTGGTAATCGCAGACACCTCTTATTTTTCTGCGCTTCAAAAGGGCATAATCCTTATATGAAGTCATAAAACTTACGCCCTTCTGCCTGCGCATTCAAGAACGTTACTTCAACGCTTCATGATAGTCATCTACGCTAGCTATCGTCTAGGCTACCTAGCGCTAATCCCCCACCAAGCTCCCTATTCCGCATGGGGCCCTATTGTCGTCTCGCTCCCACTCATGCCGTGTGAGAAGGACGCAACGAGCGACGCGTTGGCTTCTCGCTCGCACCATAGCGCTCGCTGCGTTGCACACACGCATCCAGGTAAGACGACAGACACCGCCTACTCTCCTCTCTTACCTCAGCGCACTGCGCCCAGAAGCTGAAACCTATTCCTCTATTCCTCGACACTATGGTTGCACCTAATGCGTTAGACGCGTGACACTTGTTCCTAGACACCACGTCACATCTATCCGTCTTGGTCTTACTAACGCTGTATGACGAGGACGGACAATCGAAAAATCTGTCTCATTCCCACTAGCGAAAGTCGCATAGCTC
>JARQTH010000351.1:0-14427 GCA_030142595.1 Trachelus iudaicus | reverse complement strand
CAATAACAATGACCGGTGGATACGTAAGCTAGTTACGTAAATAAACAAAAGAATAATGCAAAATATTATATCTTAGCCTTTCTTTGAACAGACATCTTGGAATTAGATATTGGCCAGAAGATACGTTTTGCATTATTCTTTTGTTTATTTGCGTTACCCTTTTGTTTATTTACGTAATTAGTTTACGTATCCACCGATCACTGTTATTGTGGGGCAATAAATGATTGGCAGTCCCCCAGTGGGAGGAGCCTGAGGAATACTTACCAGTTCTCAAGCGCTTATGAGTGGCTAATTTTAATCTTTAATAATTAATAAACTAATTAAAAATTTTGATTTTTGTTAACGCCAATATTTTTATTTTTTCACGCCGGATCTAACGGTATGTCTCTTGTCCGGGGCTTGAGATACACCCTGTATACTTTAACGGTGAAAACGAGAGCACTTTTGCGGCAGCGTACGCGTATTTGTTATCCGGCTGCAGAGGAATCACGCGAAGCAGGGGCGTTTGGACGTCTCTGATGATATACGGCTCGCAGACGTCGGTGTAAACGAAAAACATTTTAGGTAGGGCGTTGATCAGGCTAGACGGTTGATCGGCCATGACAATGGGTTCTGCTTTCGATACCACGACCGACTCGGTAAAATCTAGGATTTTAACGAGTTCCTAGCGCTACTGATGCGTACCAGGTCGCCGATACCGTATTTAGGGATACGCGGACTCGCTGCGGCGTACCGCGTGGATACGTTCATACGGGCCTTAGCGGCATTATACATGGTTACGTCGACTGGGCGCATTCTTACCTCAGAGTGGCGTATCCTGTTGTACGATTCCACGAGGTTCTGAAGAATGTCTATGTACCGCCGCGTGTTTCTATGTGTAAATTAACGCCAAATACGCTCCTTCAGAGTACGATTTTAGCGTTCGACGACAGTTGCCCTTATGTCGGGGCTGCGCGCTACACGGAATCCTATGCCAAGCTCCTCGAGCAGACACTGCATTACACCGTTCGTAAACTCTTTACCTTTGCCTGTTTGTAGGTACACTGGTATCCTATTCTTACTACGTGCC
Source organism: Trachelus iudaicus (assembly GCA_030142595.1). Lineage (NCBI taxonomy): Eukaryota > Metazoa > Arthropoda > Insecta > Hymenoptera > Cephidae > Trachelus > Trachelus iudaicus. Next base: position 13,358 of record JARQTH010000351.1, on the reverse strand, counting down.
AAAACGCTCCAGAATGCCGCTGCTACCGTCGCACCGGTTTTATCGCGTAAAGACTCGACCCAAGCGTATTTGCTGAGGACATCGATTATTACAAGGATATACGTGTAACCATCATTGTACTCCTTCAACGAGCGAAGTTTCACAAAATGTTACCGACCGGAGGTCAATGCCTAATTACCGACCGGAGGTCAATGCCTAATTACCGACCGGAGGTCAATGCCTAATTACCGACCGCTATATGCCTGGGGGGACATGCAACGCCGCTGCTAGTACCTGGTATCGGGACTTAGGACCGCATGGTGGGGAGCCACAACATGGGTCAGCGGTGGGGCGAGCAGGGCACATGGGCGAGGGGGTGACGCCACAGTGCGGTGTGGTGGGGACAGAACGCTGTGCACTCCATGACTCATAGAGGACAGTGGTGAGGGTTTGTTGTGACGGCCAGGAGTGGCCTATAAATACTAAGGTCAATATTATCGTGCAATGCCAGATGAAGAACATTCAATTTCGCAAGCATCCCCAACAAAAAAAGAAGGCAATTGAGAGGAGAACGTGGCCGAATATTTGCTAACACAACGATCGATGGTCGTAAAGATGCTTGACATTGAAGCGTAAAGAGGCACGCTTCTGCCCAGTACGACCGTTATGCGCAAAGCAAAACAGGAGCAGCTCCTGTCGAAATATGGGTTTGAATTCGCGAATCCAGCGCTGAATTTATTGTCGAACTCTCGGCACGGTAAGAATTTCGGTTGTATTCATTCTATCGGACTTCTGAAATTTCATTGTATTTACTGGCGACCGGAACAAGCCCAATTATATGTGACCCGGTGTCGTAAAGATCCCGACGCCACATTCGTCTTCGATACTACAGCTGGCGTCGCGACACGCATCAACGCCCAGGATCGCCACATATTTTTTTATCAGGGTGTCCTCGTATCGAGCGAAGGCAATGTCCCAGTTTTTCAAATAGTGACAGCGGATTAGCGGGCACTTAATACTATGACGTCCGGCGACACCACAGTGGTGATCTTCACAAAGTATCGCTCGGCAGCCGGCGACACCACAGTGGTGACCTTCGCAAAGTATTGCCTGACGGCCGGTGGCACTGCAATGATGTCGTGTTTACGATATCGTCCAGTGGCCGACGACAACACTTCAGTATCCTTATTATTCTGAAAAAGAGAGGAATTCCAGAAAAGCTAAATAGCGCAAAACTCGATGTGTTTGAAGCCTGCTATCGACGAGAAGGTGATGTACTGACACAGTTATAGAGAGCTTCGAAAATCAAAATGATACGGATGGTCTCTACAATACATAATGCCACTTTGATTGATACTAAAAAAAATGCAGGAAAACCAATTGCCCAATAAAAAAACCTGAAAGCATATTAGACTAGAATAAATACATGAAGGGAGTGAATCGAGCAGATCAATATCTCAGTTACTATCCCATATACAGAAAAACGATAAAATGGTCAAAAAAGGTTTGCATGTACCTGTTTAATTGCGCATTGTTTAATGCATTCAGGACATTTCAACATTTTCATACAGAACACAAAAGTCTTCGATTTCATGATTTTCTATTGAAAGGGTGTAAATCCTGGATAAAAGATCAAGTAACTGCACCTGAGCAAAACGTGGAGGTCGCTTCTACATCGCGAGCGTGCCATCATAAAGCGATCGACAGACTTTCCTGTGACCTGAGGCAACACCTAGTAGTACTCATTTCCGAAACCAATAAACGAAAACGAAGAATGTGTCATGTATGTACAAAAAAAAAAAAAAGAAAGCCAACAAATTTGATGTGCAAGACGTGCGGTGTTGCATTACATCTTGGAGATTGTTTTGCTTCGTATCATTTAAAAGAGAAATACTAAGTAAATACCAGAGAAAACGTAATTAAAAAAATATATAATTCAAAAAAATTGTACATTTATTTACATATGTACATTTTCATAAAAATAGTTGAGGCGGATTGAAAACTCGTGAGAACTACCGATGAGATTAGAAAAACCTTAAATTTATCATCTCCCAATAACCTCAAAAACAGCCGGCGTCAAGTGAAATAACAGAGTTAGTGGTGCCGGCGCCAAACGAAGAAATGTTTAAAAACAGTGCGACCGGCAAAGTGTTAATATAGCTGGTTTTTTGTGTCTCATCCTTGCCGCAGGACTGCCAATTCCTCCGATCGTGGTTATTGATTTTGGATGGTCAGTTTTAATCGCAGCCGCAGAAATATTTGGCAAGTGTGCGAGTTTCGGCGAATATTTGCGAAAGTGCTAGGATGCTGTCATGCATAAATCAATTTCCTTGCCATCGACGTTTATTCGGTTGGATGTTAGTCACCTTGTGGCGATGGTATCTCGCTGGAAATGTCTCAAAGGAAAATATAAATTCTTGTTACGTCAACTTTACCTCAGATGTGAAAGACGGTAAAACAGGCCGCATCCCCATGTTATAAAACGGTAATATTTTGGGTTACGTGGAGATGGCCGACTATAAATTGAACGTGCGTAAAACCTGTGTGTTGTGCCGCAACGTCTCGGTGATGATGAATTTCGGTCGAGAGGTTAAGACTTAGATATTTTTGGGATCTTTGCCGGTTAAGAAGTTAGAACTGGCGTGAATATAACAAAACTAAGAAGGTTTATTGACACGTTCAGATGATAAGTATAGTGATTCGACGTACGTCGACTTAAATAAAGTATAGGTACCGTTCGGTATTTGCCTATCTCCTGTACTGAGTCTACTCCACGAGACCATCTTATCCGTTCGGATTCTAACTGTAGACTGTCGATTTTCGGATGTACAGCCACAAGCTGCACTTCCGGAAATGTGTTTATTGTGGGATTTTTCAATTTCCTCATTTCGATTGCCAGGCCGCCTTTGGTCCTGACTTAGCGCATTGCTACACGCGTGAACTATTTAGCCTGGCATTTCGCAATGGGGTCACGAGGCTCCCAGCAAAACACTACCGATAAGAAAGATAGTTCGAAGGACAAATTTCCAACATTGCGTGGAATTGTTACGTTAAGTTCGACTGAATGAGAAAAAATGTCGCCTAAAAATATAAACTACCGCGATAAGCGCGACATTAAACGCAAGTATACTGTCTTACAAAAAGAATGGACGGACATTTTGCATAATGCTATTTGTAACCAATTACATATTCCGTGTTTATATGCATTCAAACGGGATGTAATATCTGACAATGCCGGTTGCCCACATTAAAAAATATCCACTGTATGCCGTGAGTGTCATTCGAATTTCAAGGCACATGTTCTAAATAAGCGGTGCACAGGAGACGGCATTACTTTGCAGGTCACTGCATCCGACACGCGAGGCGTAGGGTATATAACGAAACGACGCCTTGCAGGTGATCTTTGGAAAATAATTGGCGAAGAACTTTCATCGCAGAAGGCTGCAACTTGGCAACGTAAAAAAGCCAATGAATGCATTACTTTTGGAGAACCAGGACCAAGGAAACTTTATTCTAAAGAAGTGTTAAGAAAAGTTAAACAAGAAGTGCGTGATAATGCGTTAATCGGTGATCGATTTTCCAATGTCATGGAGTTAATAGAAAACCTAATGGACTCAGTTGAATTTGCTAATGTTATAAAGGCGTTCTCCCTAGAAAAGTTTCATCTAATGTACTGGACTGTGAACCAGGTATCATTGTACAAGGAAGCACGTAAAGGCAATAGAACAAGCCTTTATTTAGATGCTACTGGTTCCGTTGTGAATAAAATTATTTATGGAGATAATAGACAGTCTGGCCACATTTTTCTGTATCAAGGAGTATTATCTATACATAACACCATCGTTCCAGTCGTAAAAATGATATCAGAGGTATATAATTCTAACATTATTACATACTGGTTACGAGAGTGGCTAACAAGCGGTATTCCTGGGCCTACAAAAGTCGTTACCGATTTTTCTTTGGCCCTAATTCATGCTGTTTCCATGTCATTTAATGGTATTGAGTTGTCTATGTACAACAATATATGCTTTGTTATTGTGAGAGGTTCTTTTACACATGCACTTCTACGGACGTATCTGCGAATTGATGTTGCTCATTTAATAAATTGCGTTTATCGGTGGAAATGTTTCAACAACACTAGATCGGAAGTCAAAGACTTTTACGTCCGCTGTACTGGAATTTTAACAAAGTGCACAGATTTACGTGATTTTGCTGACATTTTACTTTCAATTGTAGTAGTTGTGCAAAGTAAAACAGATGGTGAAAACAAAAGTAAGAATATCTTAACTCCATGTGAGAATCGAGAAAAGTTTCTTTTGGAGCGTATTAGAACATTCGAGTCAAATCAGTATGCTGAACGTAATGACGAAATTCTAGATGAAACTACTATCCTTGTTTAATTGGATGCAAACAATGCGGGGCAGAAGTTGATAAATAATCTACAAGAGAAATCAGCTGATGAGTGTTGTGTAGATGGAACACGTTTGAATCCGTACTATTTGAAACCTCTGATTCCAGATTCATGCAGAATAAGTAAATATTTCCTTATGTGGACAAACGTTATGTCTCCATTTCATCAATCGCAACCAACAGCTTCATCTGCATACGTCGAGAATTATTTCGATGAACTGAAGTATTCTATTCTAGAACAAGAACACTTACCGATGCGCGTTGATAAATTCTTTGTAAAACATGTGCGTTCCATTCAGGGTACAGCAAAATTAACACAAGCGATAAATGTACAACAATGTCAGAACAAAAATTTTAACATGCCAACAGATCAAAATCTCGTACAAGTTAATTACCCCGAATATGTGAAATTTATAGACAATCAAACTATTATAGAAAGTTCAAAAAATCAACTAACAATGAACACTAACATTCCGACGAGTGCAGAGGCTTTAACAAATTCATTGACAGAAGCATCTGATGTATCGTTACAGGTTCAGAAAACTGAAGAAACGACATGCTATAATATAAATATATCTACAGATTCCGTTGCTAAGTTTCAACATTTAAATGAAATGGAAAATGGGAGGGGTCGGGCTACAAAAAAAAATGGGCGATACCTTCAACCGTGACCTGAAATTGGAAAATCAAAAAAACGTTTGGTGTCTATTAATGCTCTTAAATTACGACTACTGAAAAATGGAGGGTTGCAACCACCTATTAAGATTAATGCATATTAAGGAAAAATGAGGTTGATATACACCTGTCCCTTCGATGCAGTGATCCAGTCTTTAACGACGGTACATCTTGATTTCACAAGGTACTATACACTAACTTTGTGGACTCCAGTCACAATCCTACCCTAATTCTCGTAAAGAACTTAGTATTACAAGGCGCAAAATTAACACTATACAAAGAAAGAGCTGCAATATTGTTCCGTTAGCGCAAGGAACCTAAGGGTAATGTATTAGATTGTTCTGGAAATGTCAAAGAATTAGCTGATTATTTGTTCCATACTGTACCGAGTGTAATAAAAATCATAACATGCAAAGCACGTGACACCTCATCAATGAAAAGTCTAGTTACATCGTGCCTCCAACAAGAAGAATTTTACAAAAAACGGCTTTCCTGGTATAGAAGAAAATATCGCTCAATCTTTAAAAGACAAGGCAAAAACCTGTAAAATATGTAAGACTTTGAGTAGCACATCATTCATAATAGGTCCCCATTTAATTCTAGATGTTGAGTTTACCAATTCCCCGAAATACAACGATCCAGATTGGACGGGTATAACTTATCTGAATTACATACCAAATATTGTTGACACAACAATGAACAAACAACAATGTTGACCAAACATTGAAACGCGGTTATTACTCGACGTAAAACTTTTCAATTTTCAACTTTTGTAGGGCATAGCCTAGCGCTGCTAATGAACCGTTGCTTCTTTCTGAAACCTTTATCAATAATTTATTATTTTAATATAAATCAATCCGCGTTGAAAACCTTGTTTTTTCACCTTCCACTGCAAAATAAGTCGAGGGAATTTTCAGCTACGAGAATATACTTCAGGGCGTACTGTTCTACGCACAACGAAGAAGTTTTCCAGGAAATTTGGCCACGATTAGTAAAAAAATAAGCAAATGACGATGAGTTGAAAATAATGTCGCGAGCGCGCGGACGTTTTATGTCCCGCTCGCGTGCGCTAGATTCGACGGGCCGAAACGTTAGCACTGATTCTTGCAAACGAACATGTACAAAAGTTTAAGTTACAGAGATTTTCACTAAAAATACTTTTTTCTTTACGTACATGCTAGTTTCTCTTGGGATTCGGGAAAGATCAGACAAAATTCGTAGAGTATATAGCGAGTTGAATACAATGTTCTGTCGCGCCACATGAGCGCTCTTGCCCGTTGTTCTTTCAGTCATTTGCACATGTTCTAGTACATTTATTTCGATAATTATGGAGATTAAGTGCTTCTAACATTTATTATCCCTGACAGAAAAAAATAGTATGACTTCCAAGATGCCTATAGAACATGAATAAGCTATATTATTATTATGATTACAAAAATTTCTTACAAAGTCAAAAAGTCATTTTATAATATTCATTATGTTTTATTTATCAATAACTTTGTGAGTTAAGGTAACCTATAGAAGTTCTAATCGTATTTTTCTTATCATTATTTTTATAAGTACTTTTCTTAGCATAAACTATTAATTAGATGAGGATCTATAACTCATCAAGTACAATTGTGGCACATCTCGGTTTTCTGTCAGGATTATTTAAATGCTAAACTAAGACTTGGAACAACTTTTTAAATTCAAATCTTATTTATTGAATTACACGTCCGCTTTCTTCGAAATATGCCAATAGACTCTCCTTTTGTTTATTGCTAAGGAAAAATCAATAACAACGCTCGCTCGCTTACATTTCATAGATACGGTATTATTTATAAATATACCGCAATTTCGGCCGTCCTGATTTGTTGTCGTCCTCGACAATAGCGTTTTTCATTTCTGCCACAAGTTTATTTGCAGTTAACACTTTTATTACAATTGTTTTGTATTTTCGTTTGGCACTATTTTTAAGCGATCTATCGCGATTATTCCTTTATAAAACCGCTGACTTTGTCGTTCTCCCTCGATATCCTGTATCAAATATCTATCATTTTCGATTTTTTTAACTACCTCGTACGGCCCGCGATATTTCTCTGTTAGTTTTCTGCTTTGTCCAGCGGTAGGCGCTTCATATCTCACTAGTACTAATTGGCCCGCCACTAGTTTCCTGGCTTTCTTCCTTTTCTTATTAAATTGTTCGCAGAGCATTGTTTTATTTATTTTTTTTTTTAATAAATCCGAAACGTTTTGTCCCTCTAACTCTGTCCCGATTTCTTCGTTTAACTTTCTGATCCCCTTTGTTAGTAAGCTATCTTGCCGTCCCATTGATTTATAATTAAATATCAACTCGGCTGGTGTTCGTCTCGTAATTCTGTGGGTGCCGTTGTTAATTGCCCATTGTACGTCATAACATTTTTCGTGCCAGTCGCTATTTTCTAAATCTCGGGTTATCATCGGTAGGCAATTTACGATGACACTATTGACCCTCTCGATCTGACCGTTTGCTCGTGGTGTGCTGGACGCTATCTTCACATGTACAATCTCATTTTGAGTGCAAAATTTCTCAAATTTACCCGAAATATAGGCCGCACCCCGATCGCTAATTATTCTACTCGGTTTCCCATAGTGCGATATAAATTTGCGGAGTTCTTCTACCGTTTCGTCTGAGCCTGTGGTTTTCACCGGTTGCAAAAATTACATACTTGCTGAATGCGCAAATTAGTCCGATAACATATTTGTTTTCTAGATCTGTCTCGATAAATGGACCCAGATGATCTACGTGAATCGTCTCAAATGGAATACTCTCTTTGTCTATCGGATGCAAAAACCCGGCTTTCTTTCCAGTTTGAGGTTTGTAATAGAGACAATTTATGCACCGATTCACATAGGTAGTCACATACTCGCGCATTCCGGGAAAGTAATATGTTTCCTTTAATTTCGCTAACATCTTATCAATCCCTAGATGAGCTAGACTTTTGCGAGTCACCGCCACGATTTCGTTCCGCAATTCTTTTGGTACATATAATCGCCACCGTCCTTTGGTTATTTTATACACTCTCGCGTTTGCCATACTGAACTTTCTATGCGTTTCTTCGTCGCCTTCCTCCAATTTATCGCAAACTGCCAAGATTTCCGGAGGCGACCGCTGAATCGCTGCTATCCAATTTGTATTTATATTTATTCCCAAAATCGGTATTCCAATTATCGGTGTTTCTTCCTCCAGTTCGACGGGAAATCTGCTCAGTCCATCGGCGACCACGTTCTGTTCTCCCTTTATATGTTCAATCCGGTAATTAAATTCCGTTAGCCTGACGAACCATCGCCCAATTCTAGGACTCAGATCTCGTTTGATTTCCAACATCTTTAAACTATTGCAGTCAGTTCTTATCACGAATTCGATCCCAATCAAGTACACTCGAAATCTCTCTAATGCACATACGATTGCCAAAGCCTCCAATTCGAATGAGTGATACATCGACTCGTCTCTCGTTGTCTTTTTGCTATAATAGCATATCGGATGTATACGGTCATCTTCTTGCTCTTGATACAATACCCCTCCTAGACCGTGTTGAGTCGCATCCGTGTGGACCTCGGTTCTCGCTCGTGGGTTATAAATTGACAATATCGGTCTCGAGGTCAATCTCAGCTTTATCTCGTCAAAAGCACTCTGTTGCTCTTTTCCCCACTCGAACGTCGCATTCTTTGATAGTAAATCCGTCAACGGCTTAATTATTGTCGCGGAATTTTTCATGAACCTCCGGAAGAAATTCGCTAATCCCACGAAGCTTCGTATCGCTCGTACATTCGTCGGGATAGGAAACATCTTGACCGCCGTTATTTTCTTTGCTCCTGGCTCGACTCCGCTTTGCGATATCTCGAAGCCCAAGTACTCTACCTTGTTTTTAAAGAAATAACACTTTTTTAAATTCAGTGTCAGTCCCGCAGAAACTAGAAGCTGCAACACTGTCTCCAATTTCTTTATTCCTTCCTCGAAAGATTTACAGGCTGGAATAATGTAATCGAGGTACGTCATCGCAAAATTTCCGTTTTTTTTTAAATAATATTAATCATCCTCTGAAAAATCGCAGGCGCGTTGCATAGTCCAAAGGGTATCCTTTTGAACTGATAATGTCCATCCGGGGTTACGAAGGCGGTCTTCTCTCTCGAATCTCTCGATAAAGGTACTTGATAATACCCGCTGAATAAATCGAGACTCGTAAAATACCGATGACCCCTCAAATCGTCGATTTGATCGTCGATCAACGGCATGGGATACTTGTCCTTGACCGTGATTTTGTTTATCGCCCTGTAATCTACGCCCATACGCATTTCCCCATTTTTCTTTCGAACTAAAATGATTGGACCCACGTACGGCGATGTGCTGTCTTCGATGACTTCGGCCTTTTTTAAATCTTCAACCATGGTTTTGACTTTCTCTTTATCATAATACAATAAACGATACGGTCTATAGAAAACCGGCTTATCAGACGATAACTTGATCTCCATTTCCGGTACACTCGTTTTTCCCATTTTGTGGACGTTTCTCGATACTACCGTCTTATATTTATTCATTAATGTAGTTAATTTCCTATGTTCTTTTCCATTCAAATTAGAGTCGATCTCGTCCACGGTTATGTCCTCGGTATTGAGTTCTCGTGACGATTCCCTTTCCTCGCATATTTCTGCGCGGGAAATCGTTTGGCCCTTCTTAATGTTTATCTCCTTATCGTTCAAATTCATTATCGGTATCACCGAACCGCCCTTTTCGTCGGTGCTAATTATACACCTAGGCATCGCATCTCCACACTCTAAAACGCGAGCCTCCACGTACAAATCATCTTCTCGGATATCACCTATGACGTTCACGTAACCTAAATAGTTTTGCGGATTTTGACATCATCGACGGATACGAGTTTCGTTTTATTTGATCTCGACGCCTCGATTTGACAGAGTTCGCGAATATCATTCGATATACTCAACGATCCGCAGCTGTTGAGAATGTGCACGTTTGGTTGCTCGGTGAACGAATGCCCTGCCAATAAAGGAACCATCTGCGAATCGCTCGGCACAACGTACACATCACATTTCACCGATACTCCATCTATCTCGAGATTAGTGGTCAATATTTCCGATCGGAGTAACCTCTCCGCCTCCATAACCTGTCAACGATTTGTGCTCGCTCTCGAAATAAGACAATCCTAGATTGTCCGCGTTTTCTTTTCGGATAATCGTCACGCCACTACCCAAGTCGACATAGCGTCGAATTTCTTTATTATTTATTAACGCCTTTTTGAAAAACTTCGCGTGAGAATTACCTGGAATATGCAAAACTTTTTCCCCGTCGGTACTTCGACTCGATACCTCCTCTGTTTTTTTGCTCGATCTACAATTTCGCGCGTAGTGCCCTACCTTACCGCATTTAAAACAAGTATACTCTCGATTCTCTTTTACTGCTGGATCTGACGACGTCTTCTCGTTTTCCTTTTTCCGCGAAAATTTTGCCGTGTGTCCCGTGCGATGACAACTGAAGCATTCTACATCCTTCCTCTCGTGCTTCGGCATCGGAGTCGTCCTGACGTTGTTCTTAATGAACGCGTTATCACTTTTCAAGTCGGGTAGAAGATCAGCAGGTTCCACATACCTCGAAAGTGGTCCCAAATATTCTCGATATTGTAAATCGTCCAATCCGTCGATTCTCTCTTCCGCATACGTGCTCGGTTACATTTTGCCAATTTTTCATAGTAGTATTCTGTAATGTTTTGATTATGACGACGCTTGTAGTTCTGAGCATCGAGCACCTCTCTCATACCAGTTTCTTCCGATAAAAAGGTCCTCTTGAGTAATTTTTTCCAATCTCTCCACGATCTATTTGCCTTTTCGAGGTTGTCTTTCCACTTCTTGGCCACCCCTTCCAGTTTTGAAAGAGCGTATTGTATCGTCGCCAAATCGTCCCACCGGTACATCTCAGGATATTCTTCGATCTTCTCAATCCATTCATTGACATCAGCATCGTTATTGACAGGATAGTAACTCGGCAGAACTTTAGATAAATCCATAAGACTCCGAGATCGAAACGTTGATTGGTTCAGCAGACTCAATCGATCTAGTTCCGGAAGATTGGGTTCCAAATCCAACAGTTGAAGATTATTCAACGCGCCTTGTCGATCTCCGGCTTTTACGACATTTGCTTGCTACTGTCCGGGTGCTAGTGGAATCGAAGTTCACCGTATTCTCTGTCCATCCAGACCCAATAACGGGCCACCGTTCGCGTAGTCTCGTGGATCTCCTCCTTCCTCCGTATCATTTTATTGCCCCGATGTCGATTGAATTGGAATCCGATCCATTATTTCTGTTGCCCTGTGATCCGGTGTATTAATCGCGGCGTCAACTTGTACTTTCTTCGGCCCCCTCTCTTCTTTTTTTGCAACGTGCTCTCGGCGTTTAAATCCAGCGTGTACCTCGAATATGGTGACGAATCTCGGATTCGTGTCGGCAATTCTCATCAAATCACTCACGCTACTAATCGATCAAGAGAGTCCGTTATCCTGAATCGACCGACGAATCCCAGGTTCATCCACTTAAACGCACACGACTTTCGGATTAATAATCCCACTTCTGATAATTGTGGCACATCTCGGTTTTCTGTCAGGATTATTTAAATGCTAAACTAAGACTTGGAACAACTTTTTAAATGCAAATCTTATTTATTGAATTACACGTCCGCTTTCTTCGAAATATGCCATTAGACTCTCCTTTTGCTTATTGCTAAGGAAAAATCAATAACAACGCTCGCTCGCTTACATTTCATAGATACGGTATTATTTATAAATATATCACAATATGAAAAAAATTCCTCTCGTTCGTTAATGTAAAGTATTGTTGTATTCCATTTTATGAAAAAAATTATCGAAAAAGATTTTTCCTTTCGGACTTAAATAATTAATCAATTTTTTTTAATCCTAATTGTTGTAATTCCATATAAGTGCAAATTAATAGAGGCAGATTTGCGTCCGTTCAGAAGAAAATCATTGCTGGCGTGGCAGGCATGAAAATCATTATGCGGTATTGACAGCTGAAATGAAAAAATTAATTTACATACATTGTAACATGAGCCAGCATTCGAAGCCTCATTATACACGTGAAAATTCTACACTTAAATATTGTCAAAATTCGGATTTAACTTTGAAAAAAATGTACGAATTTTTTTTAGACTTTTACGCGGCTGTTAAAGGTGATGATACCGATTTTAATGTATCGATAGTCCCGTTAAGCCGTTACTTACGAAAAATATTTTAACTACAATGTCGATTTCACATTTAGTGCACCTCGAATGGATGTTTGCAATTATTGTTTTGTGAATAAGAACAACGCGGAAATCAAAATTCAGTTTTTGCAGCATACAGCTAATGCAAAAAGCTACAGAAAAATAAAAAATATTCTTTCGTCAACTAAAAATGCGCTTTGCTTAGTTTTTGATTTTGGTCAAAATCTTCCACTTTCGAAATTATCTTGTTCCGAAGAATTTTATCTTCAATTGCTCTGGTGGTATATTTTCAATGTGAATGTTCTGAGTGACCCTGACAGTAAAAGTTACATGTTTCCAATTATTGAAGGTAATGTGAAAAAAGGAAGCAACACAGTCATGAATCTTTTGTTTTATGTAATCACGGAAGAGTACAAAAAGGGCTATTTTAACAAAATCATCTTATTTTTTGATGCTCGTGGCGGCCAGAACAGGAATTACAACATGCTTCATTTTTTTTCATTGCTTTCCAAAAAAAAATGCAAGTCGCAATTCAACATCTGTACCCGGCACGAGGACACTTGTAGTACCAATAATGATGCAAATTTCAGCATGTACGGAAAAAAAAGAAAAAGAAAAAATTGAAACACCTGAAGAATATATTGAAATAATAAAAAATTCCAGAAACCCTCCTTTCGAAATTCTTCAAGAAACTGATTACGAAGTGAAATTTTGAACAAAAGATGGAAAAGAGGGGAAAATTCCAAAACAGCTTCAAATCAGTAAAGCTGTAAGGGTAAACTTTTTCGCTAACGGCACCGTTGACGTTTTTACTGATTATGAAGGAAAACCTACGAATTTTTTATTCGATTCATCTTTAGAGTTTGACGAAATTCTGCATTCGGAATCTCCACCACGCGTTGGCACAAATGCTGCGAAACTCAAAGATTTAAAAAAATGAATTCATTATTTAAATCTGAAAGGAAAAATCTTTTGTTTATTTGCATTACTCTTTTGTTTATTTACGTAACTAGCTTACGTATCCACCGGTCATTGTTATTGTGGG
>JARQTH010000035.1:456461-473694 GCA_030142595.1 Trachelus iudaicus | reverse complement strand
TAAATTCAAAATAAGTATCTAGCAAGTACAGGGTGAATACGCAGTTTTTTTGAATTTCTGAAGAAAGTATCGCTTCCGCACCTTTCCAATTAGTCCCATTCGAAAGACTACATCTTTTAATACTAAAATGAAAGAAAAAGGTGAAAAAGGAGTTTCTCATGGAGGATCGAACCCCTAATCGGCAGCGTTGTATTTCGGCAGGCTACCGACTCAACCACAACGTTCGTCTGATAGTAGATTAAATTTATTTTAGATTTTTATCTATGATATCTCAAAATTCCTCTTTGAACTATTCTCAGTCGTTTCATTTACCAGCGAATTTCGCCATTCATTTTTTTAATGTTCATTTTCGGCATGATAAGAAGTAAAGAGTGAAAACCAATATTTCTATGCATTTTTTATAACTTTGATATTTATTTGAACATAAACATTTGTTTGCGCATTACGTTCATACAAACATTCAGGGTTCGATTGAACGGAGGACCTTGCTGCCCACTTGCTTGTCGAGAACGATTTGTGAGGGGCGGCAACTTTTTCCCCACCGCCATCCGTATCACGCTGAAGTGCAATATCGGCTGAAACGATGAACATTACCCGCTCGGCTACGCGGAATCTGTGAAATCGAGAGAGGCGATGATCACGAAATCCTACTCCAGGACTCGCTGCTACGGTTTAACGCGATACTTTTGGTATCGCCTAAAACCGGAGCGTTGTGCATCTCCCCACTCATCTCTGTCATAACAAACAATCAATTACTTTTAATGTGATCTACATCGGTCGATAACTTTCCGCTCGAGACTGGTAGCATATTACGTAACACACCGCATTCCCGGGACTCAGGTTCGAATTTTTCTATTCGCTGGGCAGCAACACAAACGAACGAATCGGAGTACTTTGAGACGAATTCTGGTGAGAACCAGCCCACCGACTTGTAACAGGAAGCTTTGCAGATGGCGGTAGGGTATCAATGCTCGCTTTTCACCAGAAGAGACTTGCCACCTCTTAGATTGATCCGTCGCGTGTGTTTTATATCATTCATTTGTGTACGGATTGACGCGAACAGAAGTGCGCATTACGTACGTTATTTGTGAAATCGAAAGGGTAAAGTGAAGTTTTCGAAGAAATTAGAAGTTTAATGGGAAATTTCGTGGCCGTGAAGAAATACACGTCGTAGCAGAATCCAACGCTTGCTGTCCACACACCCCCCCCCCCTCCTCGCGGTCCCTTATTTTCTATCTCACGTTCCCCTGCGCCTTCTCCGTCTCTTTTTTTTTTTCCTTTTTTCTTGCTTTTTCCCCGTTTCCCTCTTTGACGCTGAGTGTGTACAACGAATAACTTGTTTCGGGTGTAACACTGCTCGCACTACCACCACTCGTTAAGTTTCATACTTTGCTGGCATTATGATGTATACGGTGAGCGTTATAACAGTGTACAATAGCATAATGAACTTCGTTGCTTGTTCCCCGATATTCACATATATTTTTCAATATCAATAAACGTGACTGAACTAGGAGATAAATTACACGATATTACACAACTTCTACGTTACAGGGTACCACCGCTTCTCAAGACACGCGTTTCAGTGACAAAGAAAAAAAGCTTCTTAAACAGATGAAGTTTGGGGATTCGTTAACTCAGAAGGTATGATACGGAAATTTTAATTAAACGCAGAATAGCTGAGTCTCTTTTGTATGTATATTTTTGCATTTACAATAGGTGGACATGAGCAAAGTGAAACTAGACGTCATCAAGCCATGGATCACCACAAAGATAACTCAAATTTTGGGCATGGAAGATGATGTTGTAGTTGAATTTGTGTACAATCAACTGGAAGAGAAGGTAAGAAATTATTTATTTATCAAACGCTTGTTGGATATATTGAGTGTCACTAGAATTAAGTCAATTATGATACAAATATTGAGATCAAAAGGTGTCATGTTCGCTTTTTCCCCTCATCATAGGAAATTACAATATGTACATGTTATTTTAACACTAAATATTATAAGAGTTGCAAATCTTTTCGAGCAAAATCGTATACAATCTATCCCCATTATTGGATAATGCAAATGCCATTGTATATTTTATTACATGCATACCTAGATATTCCATGCACACCCCTCTTCCATCAAATATCCAATCTCTACAAAAGAGCTGCATAGCTGATCGACTGCTAATATTTACATTCTACGTAAGCTATTTCTTATCACATATCTTTGAATTCCCCGTTAGTATAAGTAGAGACTGTTGGCGGGGCTCAACCCTTTTGTCCAAATGGCATTCGGATGTGCTTCTCTCTCTCTCGACATCCGATTGGCCGTCTACTTTCTGTCAGCCGTCAACCCTAATCAGTCAACGACTATCTCGGCGCCGAGTGCTGCCACCTTAGAACTTCAGTCAACATCCGTACCTTCAGCGACGCCTGGGAAGCAGGTTGCTCTTGCCACAATCGCCGCTACATTTCGCCCCACGTCGCTTGCTGTCTTCGTATACACAGTACCATCGGCAACGACAGCAGGGTACTTTTATCCAAGCACCCTAGACCTTGGATGAGGTTCATCTCCGCCTTCGTCTGCGCCATACCGATGCGCTCTCTCTCTCTGTCTCTCTCTCTCTCCCCCCTCACAACATTCAAAGGACCAGCCACACACGAAGAAGGGGAAGCTGCCTTGGAGATGGGGCTTCCTCCTACAAAATCGAGAGCTCAGTACCGCAATGCAGAGTTGACTTGGCGAACGGTACTCCGTACCTGCTACCCCGAAATCACAAAGGAACAACAGCAACGAGGGTTGCCGTGACCGTTTTATGCAGTGTCGTACGCCTCGCGACTGCTATGCCATCACATCACAGTTCGATCGCCTCATGCTCTGTACGCTCTGAGTTCTACGCTGCAGCAGCAACAACCGGTTCCGCGTCTTCAGCTGTCTGCCTATTGACATTGAGGAACCGAATGAGCCATTCCTAGTGCCAGGAGATACGCCGCCACCGGCAACCCTTCCATATATCAGCCCGCGATCGGCGGCAACGGATGTAATTTTACACGCATTCAAAGCGACAATGTCGCTACGACAGGTTGGTGGCTTGGCGTTTCTTCCCTTTCACGTTATAATCCCTTATTTTTCACAGAGTACAATATCGCGTTTCCTAATCTATACTTAAGATATTTGTCATTCTAGGATCAACCACCATTTTGCAAAGTTCTCTAGGACCATTTTACTGACTCATGTAAAAGTCGTCTTACAAATTCTTTGTTTTCTCCTTAGGTGTTTTGGCTGCTTCTTGCGTGACATCTCGCTATACCTGCTGATGGTATCATCAATGTGTATGACAATTTTCTTAGCATATCAAAGCACCGGGGTGGTAAGATGCACAGTTAGAGTATCACAATTAAATCGATCTGCTTTTTCGAGGGGGAAAAGCAGTTTGTCATTAAAAAAAAAAATACATACAGATTCAAAGAGACACGCGTATATCGGTGCGTACACGTATTTCCGCGTTATCCACGGCCAGAGAATTCAATTCTTGCATGTAGCAGGAATTGCTAGTTCCAACTGTTTATAATAGACTTTTGCTTCAGACGTACGCGAAAGAATTGAAATAGGTCGCGCGATATTTTTTCTTTTTTTTTTTTTCTCTTGCAGTTTCCTGATCCACGAAAGATGCAAATCAACCTGACCGGTTTTCTAAATGGCAGAAATGCTCGGTCGTTCATGGGCGAACTTTGGGATCTACTGGTGTCCGCACAAGAAAGCGTTACGGGTATTCCGGAAGCTTTTTTGCAACAAAAGAAGGACCAGATTAAAAAGCGTTTGGTAATTATCCATTAATCACCCTGTTGCCTTACGGCAAAACGAAAACCACCGAATAGTATCCATGAATTGCACTCGTCACGCATCTATAACATATGGAAGACCAAATAACATGAAACATGAGATATAGCACCTTTGTGTAACTATGTATGTCAAATAAAAAATTAGGAGGAGCAGGAGAAGCTGCAGGCTTCATTGGCCGAAAAGGAAAAGGAGAAGGAACGTGAGAAAGATAAGGATGAAACTGAGACCAAGGTGAAGAAGGAGGACAAAGAACGCGCTTCATCCAAGGAGCGGACAAATAGCAGCAGGAGAGACCGAAGTCGAGATCGTGATCGTGATCGTGATCGTGATCGTGATCGTGATCGAGACAGGTGCGTTCCAATTATTTATTCTCGTTAATATCAAATTAATCAATGTTGCACGAACGTCAAGTTTTTTTAATGTAAAAATTTGTATTGCACTTGACAGAATTAAGAGAAGCAGGTCAAGGGATCGTCACAGAGATCGTGATCGTTCTACTCGTAAATTACGAAGATCCGATTCATGTTCGCCGCCGTGTAGCAAGGCTGTCGTTAAAGATAACGGAAAGGAGGCATCCGAAACGAAGGTCGAACGTGAAGATTCACCACAGGCTGAAAATGCAATTCCCTTGATGCCGATGAAAACTAAGCCGTGAGTTTATCTTTATTTACGAAACTCGTTCTGCAGTTAACGATAATATTTTATGTTGCATCTGAAATTGTAGTGAGGCCGCAGTTGCTATATCACGGCTTCAGGCCAAATTGATGAGCATTGCGGATGGGAAAAAGAAAAACAATCGTTCACCCTCGTCGGAGATACCGGAAAAGTTATCGCAAAAATCACGCTCGAAATCTCCTGTAAATCGTTCCAAAAAGTCTCGCTCGAAATCTCCGATTTCAAGACAACAGCGGAGGTCTCGATCGCCACTGCCCAGTATATCTAAGTCGAGAACGAGACGATCGAGATCCAAGTCCAAAATTAAAAGACTGTCAACATCCAAATCCCAAGATAGGTCCAGAAGAAGTAAGTCTAAGTCTCCCAGAGGAAGAAGATCACAATCGAAATCACCTTCTCGTTCCAAAAGATCAAGATCGATTGGAGACAGAGAGAAATCGCGAAAAACGAGATCAGATTCGAGTGACTCGAGGTCATCGAAGTCCACGTCAAAGTCACCTGGAAAACGACGAAAGAGCAGTAGTACTGATGGAAATCGAAAACGAGATGACACTAGCTCGAGCAGTAGTTCAGACTCCGAGAGAGATAAGGGAGGAGCGAAGGACAAAAATGATTTTGAAATAAAAAAGAAAAAAGATGGCGTCCAGGCGAAGAGATCCTACCGAAAGACGAACAAGGATGACAGCGGCAGCGACAGTGATTCTAGCCGTGAGCGAAAGCCGACCGCTAAGAGACGAAGCATTTCCCCAAGGAAAGATCGAGACAGATCGAGAGAGAGAGATAGATCGCGTGACAGGGCCAACAGAAGGTAGGAAACGGAAAATCGCATTTACTGGTATAGCTAACGATTCGTCGCGAATCATCCTCTAACTCGGCTCCATAATTTTTATGTTTCATAGAAGGTCATCTTTGGAAAAAGAACGGGAAAGAAGACGCGAACGTGATCGTGATCGTGATCGTGATCGTGATCGTGATAGAGAGCGAGAAAGATTAGATAGATATAGCGGTGGTCGCGGAATGAGACCGCCGTCGGTACGAAGGGCACCCAGCAGACGTAGGTATGTGGATCGAAGTATGCACAGATTATAATGCGTATTAGACGATTCTCAAATGATAATTGAAATGTACTTTGCTTAGAAGTCCGCCTCGCAGGAGCCCAGCGCAACGGTATCGACGTAGATCACCGAGCCCGGGTGACCGACGTAGACGACGGTCCCCTGAACGGAGGCGTCGATCATCGGAGAGACGCGAACGACGCAAGTCGATCGAACGTCGCGATAGCAAACATTCACCGGAAGTCCGAGAGCGTTCAAGCAGGTACGACAGATCATCGTCTCGCGATAGATCTGCCAGACAAGCGCGTTCCAGAGACCGCAAAAGAGATAAGGAACGTAGATCCAAGTCAAAGGAGCGAAAATCATCGATTGAACGCTCAAACCGAGATGGCAAGCGATCTCCCGATAGAGCCAAGGATATCATCAGCGAACGAACTACGGAGAAGAAAGCTGCCGCTGAAGAAAAAAATAAAAAATCTAGGGAAACGGAAACGCGAAAAGAATTGCGCAACGGAAGGTCTAAGTCAACTAGCTCGGATAGTAGCGAGAGTAGCTCCTCTACCGATGAGGAGCAACCATCCAGGTGAGTGAGAAGCGATTAATAATTCAACTTTTGCGGCCACGTATCAGCTTGATTTCTCTTGGTTCTAAACGACGAGCATTAAACATCTTGATTCTGAACTTTTGGCCACCACATTCAACGTTTGCTTCTAGAAAATCAGCCGAGCCCAAGACGTCACAGAATCTGGAGAAACGAGAACGAGCTCCGCCTCCTCCTCCACCGCTACCTCCCCCTCCCCCTCCGCCTCTCCTTCCTCATACCGAGGAGAAGAGAAAGGAGAAGGAGAGATTAGTTAAGGAAGACTCTGGAAAACGTACGGAAAAGGAACCTACCAAGAAGCTGGATGCTACTTCGAGTGCATCAAAGAAATCTGATTCCATTGTTTCTCCGAAAAAACTTCCAGCTTCCGGACCTCCTCCTACTAGACACAGGGTAACATATTCTCTTCGTTATGAGTCACGCAATAACTTCCTATTCTCAATAATTTTCACGTATTGTTTACGATTATTTTTCTTTCTGTTTGCTGACAATACTTTGTAGTTCTCCAAGAGTTTGTCCCGCACTCCGTCGCCTTTCAAAAAGACAGAGGACATCGTTACAGCAACGCCGTTATCAACAATATCAACGACCACAACCGTGACGATGGTTTTGAAACCGAAACAACAGTTCTTTAAGTACGTTCGTTGGAAGATAAATTACCGTTAGCTTTAAACTACCATTAATTAGTCGTTGCTCTTGTCCACTTAGAGACAGCAGCAAGGAGAAATCCCCAAAGTCGACGGAACCTTCGACACACACTTCGGGAGATGCCTACCAGTCTAAAAAGGACGAGAGATCCCGTCAGCCGAGTAAAATCTTACCCGTTGAAGAAAGAAAATTGAGTCAAAAATTACCGGACTCTGTACCAGCATTCAAAAGAAAAACACTCGAAGATTCCGGTAGTAAAAGGACTAAACGTGAGAAACGAGATGCCTCATCCGACTCTGAAGACAGTAGCGAAGGTAAATGTATGGGGCTCGAGTATAAATCGGGTCTCTCATTAGAGATCCCGATAACAGCTAACCACATTTGATTTGCACGTACGTGATCAAGCATGCCCTGATCTAAAGCGGCAGGCGTGCACTATTGGGCGTCAATAGTGCACGCTTGACGCGCTATTCCGTGCGTACCAATCAAGTGTCTAATCCCCATATTTATGACGTAATTCTATAATTCCAGCAGCTAGGAAAAAACAGCAAAAGAAAAATGAAAAATTGCGAAGGTCACGCAAGGGATCTAGCGAGGAGGAAAAATCAGAAAAAAGCAAAGTCGTATCTAGTTCAGATTCGGATAATGATTGCAGACAACAGCATACGGAAAAAAACAAAAAAATCAGAGAATCCAGTCACGCTACCGGTAGGTAACTTCCACTGTATTCTCACCGCCGCTGCCCCTGGCACAACTCGCAAAAAATCCTACCCCCCTCCCCCCCCCCCCCAAATTGCGTTTAATATGTTTCGAACGCCTTTCTCACACTGGTGCTTTTTTTTCGTCATTGTCCACGCACCAGATCCCGTAGACGATTGCAACAAAGAGAGCAAAGGAAGCAATAAAAAGAGAGAGAGCAGTGAGGCAGATTTATTAAGAAAACGTACAAAGAAGGACACCGTGGAAGACTTCAAAAGATCCAAGAAATCTAAGAGGGATTCGTTTTCAGGAGAAGACGAGCATAAGTCAAAGAAGTCGGCGAAAGGAGAGGAGGAGAAATCAAAATCTAGAAAGAGCAAGAAAGATTCAAGCTCGGAGGATGAACCAAAAAAATCGAGAAAGCGAAAGGACAGCTCATCCGAGGAGGACAGGTCAAGAATGAGAAAATCTAGAAAAGATTCAACGAGTGACGAGGAGGAAGGAAGGATCAAGTCAAAAAAGAGTAAAAGAGATTCAAGTACGGAGGACGATGACATCGTGGAAAAAGGATCGAAGAAAAAGAGAAAGGTGGATGAGAGCAGCGAGGAAGAAAAGGTGAAAAAGAAGCGAAAAAAGAAGGCAAAAACAAGCACGAGTGAATCAGAGGTAAGTTTTGCACAAATGTCCTTAATACAAAAGTGCAGGGCTGTATTTTTCTCAAAATATCTGTATCATTTGTATCATTAGGACAGCGAAGCCGAGGAAAAGAAAAGAAAGAAGGATAAGAAGCACAAGAAACACAAAAAGCATAAGAAGCACAGAAAACACAAGAAGAAGAAGATTGCCGATTCAGAAGAATCGGATGCGAGCGAAGGAAACACGGAAGAACTCGAGAGGAAGCTTCGAGAGAAGGCATTGAAATCAATGAAGAAGGGTATTAGCATAGAGCGAAGCGACTAAAGCGTTTTGAACGAACTACTATATGCTCGTCGTAAGAGAACAAATAAGAAGAATCGACCGAGGGGACCCAGAACAACAGCCCCATCATTATATATAGGTCGTTCGATGTCGCAAAACACTTTGCGACGTAGCGTAATCCAAATGGCGAGAGAAAAGCGGCCTCGAATACGAATATTTTAGCATTCACGTACTTATTTGCGTGACAGGATGTGAATGGATATATCAATGTGTGAATTACGTTAATCGAGTAAAGGACTGTGGGCATCGTCCATAGAGCCGTGTATGGCCGTCGAAAACATTGAAAAAGATGAATATCTATCGCAATGATCAGCAACGGTACCGTTGTTACTGCACGGAAAGTATAATCCGACGAAAGACAGAAACCTGTGTCCATTATTAGCATTTACGTCTACAACTAGTTGTCGCTCTCTTTAATCATTCTTTCTTCTTTAATTTTTCAAGCAAAATGTTCACGAGTCTACCTGATGCGTGTAACCCCGTGTGACCTGAGAGCAATTCAGCACGCGCCATTATGCGAAGGAACGAGTGCCGCCTGTAACTTTTAGAGCTTACAAGTCACGATCGTTCTTCTTAATGCTTTGTACCGTTGCTTCAAACACAATAGCCATACGATTCCCAACACTAAAGTTTTATCTTTAACGTATTTAGTTTGTATTCGCCGTGATGCGTGTTTCACAATTTATTATTACTTCAGACACTGAAAATACACTAATTTGAAGGAAGCATCATAATCATAAATCATTCCCTCCCTCAAAGAATTTTGTTTAAAGATACGCATTGCATGATTGTACAATCAAAACAATTTATTCAGAAACACTATATATCGGTTAACATTGATTCCCAATCTGGTGAGCATACGAGAGTGCCACCGATTCCTCCCAGATTGATCAAATGGCCTGTTTGTTTTTCACTGTCGACTTTCGTAGCCACAAGATCCTGAAAAAGAGTCGAATATTAATTGGTCCCCTGTTGATCTAGACGCAGTCGCTTTGAAAGCATCGTCGTGTGATGTTTAACGAAAACGTTTACCTGACGAAAACTAAGTTTTGAGCCAACGTCAACGATTAAATCGTTGTCGCCTAAGACAAGCCGTGCTTTGCCAGACTTAAAAATTTGTAACTTTCCCAATAGACCCTCCTTCAGAGTATTTAATGTACAATATTCGTTATTTGAATTTCTTGAATTTCTTCCAACATCTGTCCCTTCTACGCTTGATTCTGCAGATTTTAATCTGGATTCATTTAATTCTTCACCAACTCTCAATCCCGGCAAACAATCTGGAAGCTGATGAACATACATTATCAGTCGGGTACGTTAAAAAAATATAAAATACCATATCTTCTTACCTGTATCAGTATGTAGCTGTTTACTTTGCTATCAAAAATTTGGGGAATCGTAGTATCTACCAACTTTCCTCTTGGGCATACACCCATTCTTGATGACTTTGCGTTTGCCGAATAATCTGGTGACCTTACTAAAAGTCAATATTTTTTAAGGTAAAATCTAATATCAAGTTGTCAAAACTGTTGCAAGAAGGTCATGTGTTTTCTTATTCATTTGATTGCATACCTTCGCCATTCTCCAAAATAATCGGTTTCGAATCCTTTGATTCCGTCTCGTCGGTCTCTTCCTTCAAATCTTCTTTATACAACGTTCCTGTAATAGTTATACTTCAAGTCATGTCCTTAATTGTAAGATTAAAATACTTAGTAGTCAATCATTTTTTACAGAATGCCAATAACTAGTATTTATCTTTTTCAATGTACCATCTTCAATCATTGGTAACATAACTGGTGCATTATCCAGATCCGTGTCCAATCCATTATCAATAAAATCATCTCTCAATAGTAACTTTAACTTTTCCTCCTCGGCAGCTTTATTAACATTACGATCTAAATTTAATTTTGGCTTTTCAAGGGATGGACCACTGTTTCCATCACTTCTACTTTCAGTTATACCACTGTATCGTCTATTTGCGCGTGTAGCATCTGTTATACCCTCAGAAAATACTCCGACAGACTAAAAATTTAAAGAATGATTCGCACTATCCAAGCTTACTAAATATGCAGAATGCAAAGCACTTTGAGATAAACTGACAATATATACCTGTATGAAACTACTCATTGACATTTTTCTACGTCCCCTACCTCCATCCTCACGACCACTACTATGACCTCTACCTCTGTCTCGATCTTTAGAGATTTTGGATTGTTGGGAGCTGGAACCTCCGTCTCTAAAGAACAGATGATTACAATATTTTTTTCAAGCTATGAATATTAGTATAAGTAGAAAGTAATATATTCTTACTCCTTCTTCTTGTTCCTCTGAGCATTTAAATTAGGTGTATATATTTTTTTAGCTTTCTCGGTTTTAATGCTTCCACCAAGTGTTAAGTCTCGAGGTATTCGAAAAGAAGTTAGTCTTGTAGTGGACGATGAAAGGCCTGGCTCTGTCTTTATATTTTTTAACAGGGTCGATACCGATGTACCAGGTTCCATTTTCACTTGAATGTTTTTATTGGTTGGACGGTTTGCATTATCTGACTGATTTGAAGCCATCGCTGAAAAGTATATAAAGGATAAATGATAAAATCTAAGTCTTAAAGAAATTTTTAGCAAAAATGCGAAACGTCTGAAAATAGGTCAAATGTTTTTTGCAACTTTATCCCGCGGTAGGTGCTCGAATATCGTTAAAGTTCGAATACACCAAATTTATGAGTTTAAAACATAAAAATGAACCTTTTTCTTGACATTTCGAAGAAACGAAAATGTTATTTCATCATTACACAAACATTTCAAATGGTAGGCGAATATCTTAACCTTCAAGATCACACGTGCAGTAGTATTATATGCCCGTATTAAGGACACGAAAAATACATTTACAATATAAATGAATGGCACCCAAACATTTGCTATCGTAAAATGACAGTCTCTTGTAAGTAAAATGATTTATAAGGCAATATTACAAACACTGAATGTTACTCCTGACGCACGTTCGTTTAACAAGTTCAATTGGGCCATGTTGGATTACGTTGTTGTATTGTGTTGGGTAAGATTTGAGGTATTATTAATCTTCTAAAATGGTTCAAATAAATAGTTGGTGGCAATTGATGATGTAGTGTACCATCTTCAGAGGTACTTTCCGAAATTGACTGCCAGTACTGCGACCGATGATATGTCGTTACTCATCCATACGTACCTGAGAGAAAAGCAATTTCTTTTACAGTACTAGTTACTATCAGTAAACCTCGGAATTGGGTCGTACGACGAAGGGTCGTACGAATTCACTTCTATCTACATCTATCTACACTCGCAATAAAAAATACGTGATACAGTCGAATGTACACTGGACCTCGGCAAGCTGGACACTATTCCTAGACAACACGTTGCAGCTATCTGGCTTTGTTTAGTAACGCTGTATGACGAGAAAATGGATAATCGAAAATTCTATCTCATTCCCACTACCGAAAGTCGCGTAGCTCCTTCTCGTTTTTCACCAGGGTACCAGCTGTCCTCGTCATAGAGCGTTAGGCTGAGAGAGAGCGAGAGAGAGTGAGAGAGCAAGAGCGTGTCTCCGAACACGAGCAGTCCCCCACCAACCTCCGTATTGCGAATTAGGGGCCTTGTTGCCGTCTCGCTTACACTCGTGCCGTGCAACAAGGACGCACCGAGCGACGCTCTGGCGTCTCGCTAGCAACGTAGTGCTTTCTGCGTTGCACGCACAGACCGAGATTGGAGAGCAAGAGCCGCCCAATCTCCTCTCTTGCCTCACCGCACCGCGTCCAGCCGTTACCTACCATTAATGCGGTTGACTGTACATACATACATTGGATAAGCTTTGTGACGTGATTTTTCGATTCACGGCTACAAGGCGACTCCGGCAACCGATACAGAACGTTTTTGATTTCTGGTTCCCTTCGGGTCGCCACCCTGCTCAGAAGCTACACTCTCGGATTGATTTTTATAGTTACGCCAATGCTCTCGGAAGATTTCGTTAGGGTTTAGTTGAGGTCGAGGTGCTCGAATCTGCCGTGGGGATATAATCTCGACGTACCGAGTTGCCCGGCAGAGAAGAGTAGCCAACGGAGACGTCTCCACGGACCGACAGAAGCTTGGGTGAGATACCCGCGCCCCGCTGGAGATGGGCAAAGGGCTGTAGAGAATTTGGCTATTTTGTAAAAGCAGTCTGTTTCGGGGCACCGACCGACGTGTCACGAGCTGCCTCGCGCTCCCGTGCTATCTGTTGATAGCTTTTCTAGCCGTGTTCCGCTACGGTATGGAAAGTTGTCGCTGGTGTAGTTCTTGCGTTTCACTCGCGATATCCAGGAAATTCTATGGATTTCCTGTGGGTGTTCCGGAAGTGTAGTGTTGTGCCCTAGTGCAGTGCCCACCCGAGTAGGTATCCTTTGGATATCGTTCTCGGCCTTCATGGATCAGCTACACCAGCTCCGGTGAGTATTCCCAATTTATTAATTGGTGAAGGGATCTGGATTTGATACGTCGGAATCGTTCTGTTACGTTCTCGATCCGTTGCTCTCTGTATCTCGCACTATTTGCCTGACGCTAATAACTCCCCGACCCTCTTCACCTCAAATTAGCAGCCTGAGCGGTCGCGCATTTTCGTAACCTTCCGCTCCCGTTCATGCATCCAGTTGCGTTCGCTGATTTCACGCGACCCCCAAGATCAGCACCTACGGTTGCCTTTCTCGATTTTACGCGTCTCCAAAAATCTATAGGATACGTTAAGTTATCGTCTTTCAGATAGGTTCTGCCAGAGCTCTTGTTTTGGCGAAGTTGGGGCTGTTTCAGCCCAACTCCCAGGTCACACCGGCTCGTCAGTCTCCACTGCGTTTCATCGTTTGTACCATCACTGTTCTTTTTAAATTCGAGATAAGTACGTAGCAAGTACAGCGTGTAGATGCCATTTTTTCGAGTTTTTCAAGGAAGTATCGTTTCTACCGCTTTCTTATTAGTCCCATTCGATAAGGTATAGTCTGTAATACATCTCTGGCGAGTCCCATGGTTTGCACCCTTAAAGTCTTTTTTTTTTTAAATTCATGGTAAGTCAAGAACTATTGAAAATGTCTATTGATGAAAAATTTTCCAAAAATTGAGGTGCTACACGGGTATGAAGTTGGCACTGCAATTTCTTAAATATGTTTAAACAATAGGCATTTTCAATAGTTGTCGAGGAGTTCTGTAGTTCCTGATAGGTTTTAATAATAATTCTGTTTCGCAACATCGGTAAGATATCTATTAAATTTACTGGTGGCATCGTACGCTTCATTGCAGGCAGGCATGTGTTGCTGGCTTTTTTCATGTTTAAAACTTAACGAGCATACACTATGCGCCGGAAACTTATGCTATATTCGATGAGCTGCCTCGTTATAAGTGTTGCTTTGAAAACCTGTGATAAATAGCGGAGAGCCTCTGCTCGCCAAGCTGCACGTTCGTGATCGCGGTCAGCTCGGCTACGACGGGATCGTATTCATGACGGAGGCGATGATCACAAAATTCTACTTCCGGACTCGCAGCTGCGATTCAGCGCAATGTTTTTGATATCGCTTAAGATCGTAGCGTTGTGCATCTACTTACTCATCTCTGCTGCCTGTGCCTCGATGTGCTGTGTTTTTTCACCATGATAACTCGTTGACTCATGTGCGTATCAGTATAAATATGTCCATACCCCATAGTCGCTCATGATGTATCGCGTATAATTTACTAAAAACTGTACCGTCAAGTATTATAATTATAGAGTGATGTATGTATATATAATATACCGAGCATCGACGCATAGTATGGACTACGCATAGACATAGGAAAAATAGTCGACTGACAATGAAAGAAAAAGATAGCGACTGGTGGCAGCCAAGCCTTGTCTCTTTCTAATCAGTCGCCGTAGTACGCGAGCATAGAAAACGTAGCCAATGGGAGCATTAGAAAAGGAGAGCGATCATTTCCTCTTTGTTTATTTGAGTGGATACTTTTTCAAAGGATCTAAAGTAGAGATCGCGTAGTTCGTACTATAATATGTCGATGATACCGAATTATTCAACCCAAAAGCACCACCTGAAATTAACGCATTCATTTCATTCTCTTTTCTCTTAAGGTAAAAAAACCCATTTCAGATGGTACGTTTGGGCTGAATAAACGGTTATATCTCTAGGTATCACTTATAGAAAGTAGAAAGTGTCGAAAAGTGTCTTTTTTTTCTTTTTTTTCTTTACATAGAGACATGTTGAGACTTTTCGGGTGACGATCTTGTCGAGCTGCAAGTAGTTCGCACGACGGGACACACACCTACATCCATAAACTTTCAAAACCCGGTAATATATAAATTTGATTATGATATTTATATAAGGAAATGCGAGGAAAAAGAACAAAACTTGAAGAAAAAAAAAAGTGCAGGATTCCGAGGAAGATTTTAAAATAAACCCTAGACGTAATCCGGGTTGGCAGAGCGATGGTTGGGAGGGAAGGGGGAGGGGGATATGAAATACGCCAGTGTTTGAGAACTACGACTTAATCTTTGGTATAGTTTTTATACTTGACATGGTGTACGTAGTTGGTGCGAGACTGCCGAGACGCTTCCACATCCTCCTCGGTATGCTGAACCTTCGAGAAACGTAATAGAGATGAAATATAGTGAAGAAATAAAGATGGCTCACCGAGCGGATCGAAATCTCCAGAACGATAGTTATTGATTTACTCATTAGTGACTTTATAATAGGGTGTGCGTTGCTTGCTCCCCACATGCATGTCACGATGCTATCGAGTCTGAGCAGAAAAAGATTATCCTGATTTGGAAATATTTCTAACGAGAACGTTTCAACAAACTGGTGCGTTCTGAATGGTCGTCCTGCATACATACATAATAGTACATACAACTTTAAAGATAGGCGAGTGTTCGCCAGGTTCTGTTACTTTTTCTGGATAACGTAGGATATTTGGGCTTCCTGGAAAAACTGGAAAAACAAGAAACTTGGACTACATACGTCTACTTACGAACAAGAAAGTTTTCTGGCTAAGGAAACAATGACGTACAGTGCATTTTTTGTATTCCAGGTATGCCGAAGGGGCTAAAGTAATTTGGATAATAAGACGAGAAATAGGGGTGGGAGGAAGGGAGAGGGAGGGGGGGGGAGAGAGAGAGAGAGTGAGAGAGCCGCGTACAGAGTGCGGTAATAATATGTACAGCAACGGCGACATCGTAATCTCCAGGAGGTAGTCGCGACGTTTTCAGTATGGTTAGTAGTGGTGACATGGCCAGGAGAGAACATAGCCAGTCGGTGATGAGGTCATCGTATCGCTTTTTAGCCGCGACCGCAGTCGCAACGCGGAGCGCCCGAACGCCGGCTGTTACGTTCCAGCCGCAGTTCCAGAGAGTTTCAGGCTCGATCGTTTCTGATCATGTGCCACGTGTGTTTCCAACGGGGAAACCAAATCGGGTCATCGTTTGTTAATCGCAGAGAAAAGCTGACAAAGCATCAACCTGTCGATCGCCTCGGTCTTCGTAGCTGCGCTTCCTTCGCTCGGTTGTATAGAAACTCGCGTGCAAACTTACGGTAAACCTCGGGACGAAATCTCTAGACGTCGTAAAGGAATTGCAACGGTACCCACCGGTGATAGCTGAATAGGAATGACGTTCTTGTACACATTATACTAAAAAAAAAGAAGGGATACCATTCTTCCGTCTTAAGAAAGATTTCAAAGTAGTACTGGACAAGGCTATACAGAAGGTAATGATGGTTTTCGCGTCGAAGACAGTTTCATACGCAAAATACCACGTGTTTATTTCGAAAATAAGAAAATGCAGGCGCACGCGCAACAGTCGCTAAACTCGCTACGATATATTCCTGATAGTCATAATAGCCGCGTCGTTACAATCCGTCGCATTAAAGAAAAAAGAATCAAAAAAATTCGAAGGAAGAAAAAAAGACAAGTTTGAATATTACGGAGCACGGGCGACCTAAACTCTCTTCCGAGTAAGCGTTCATTTCGTCTTTTTTTTTATTTTCGATACAAGCATTTTCTTTCACGTGCGTTCTTCCTCCTGTGTCCCTATTGCTCGCTCGCTCCGTTACTTATCCTTGATCTCCCGCTCGCTTTTTCTTTTTTTTTTTTTATCGACGTGGCTCACCATCCGACTTCTAACATCAATTGTAATAATCCCATCCCTTTCGGTAAGTCTATCACGAGAAGTCTATCGGATGTTTATTCTCCTTAGACGTAGAGCCATCAAGTGATTGTGCCCAATCGCGTGTACTTCCGGATAAATAAAAAACAACGGTAGCTCATTGAACAGAGTAATCGAGGTGACCGAGGCGATTGAGGTACGAAACAAGTCAAGGAGAACAAAAATTTCCATCTTCGAGGAAGAGATAACAATTTTTAAGACGGTGTGCAACAACAATAAGCAGCATTTCCGTGTTTTCACGTTTGAAATTTATTAAAACTTTCATTGGAACCAATAACCGGGCGTTTATTCGCTCAAGTTGGGGACTCGTGTTTTGTGCTCTACGTGCTATAGTGTTTCGTGCTTGATTTGTGCTCCGCGAGATCTCAAGAGGCGAATACTGACCTGACATTTTGCGCTCAACCGACTTTCATCATCGTAACAGCTCATTCGGTTGCAGCTCTCATTCCGAGTTGTCTCTCTCACCCCGATAGTGCTCTCTCTCTCTCTCTCTCTCTCTCTCTCTCTCTCTCTCTCTCTCTCTCTCTCTCTCTCTCTCTCTCTCTCTC
>JARQTH010000035.1:446293-456363 GCA_030142595.1 Trachelus iudaicus | reverse complement strand
AGAGAGAGAGAGAGAGAGAGAGAGAGAGAGAGAGAGAGAGAGAGAGAGAGAGAGAGAGAGAGACGTGAGCGTAAGGAAACCAACTAATCAGAATCTAGTAATCCCCCCCCCCCCGCTCCAAGGGGACAGTAATAGATTCTAATTGATTGGTTTCCTTATGCTTACGTCTTACGTCACGTTACGTTATTTTGTCTGTGAAGGGCTCAATACTGTTGAATAACCATTTGGTCATTGACGGCAAACTTAGCAGCTGACGTTTAACGGGATTGAACAATAATATTCTGTTAATCGAGGCAGTGTGGCCTTGTTAAGCAAACAAAAGAATGTCTAATTCATGATCTTGGCAATGCTATGACGTTAACTTTCATTTCTTTGATGATGCCACCCTGCTCTGATTCTGAAATCAGCCATTCAGGGCCAATTTCGGTTGGTGCGTTTGCCGTGACTAACCCCATATGTATATCTACATATGTACTCTGACGTGATTTTTGGATTCACGGTCACAAAGTGACACGCCGGCTACCGATACAGACAACGTTCTCGCTTTAGTGTTCCCTTCGAGTCGACCGTCTGCTGGGAAGCACAGCTCTTGGATTGATTGGTATAGTTATATGCAGATGCTCTGGTAAGATTTCGTTGTTGTTGCCCGGCAAAGGAGACGACCCGACGGAGGAGACATCTTCGCGGACCGGCAGAAGTCCGGGTGAGATACCGGCGCCCTGCTGGAACAAAGGGCAAAGGGCAGTAGAGCGGACGGAGTTATAGTTTTGATACGGTCAAGGGCTGGGGAGGCGGGTGCCTCACCCGAGTTAAGGATGCGGTGTACAGCTGTCGCCCGATGCCCTGGGGAAGCGGCCACGGAGAATCTCCAAAATTGTTACGTACCGCGATCCGCCAAGGAACGCTCTCGATTTGGTTTAAAGGGACGACTCGAGGGAAGTGGAAGAGTTATCGGCTATAAGGATCTCGACCAATCGGAATGATTAGTTCTTGAATTTGGCATTTGGCTATTGTCAAAGCAGTCTGTCTCGGGCCACTGACCGAGGTGTCACGAACTGGCTCGCGCTCCCGTGCTATATAGCTTTTCTAGCCGTGTTTGGATACAGTGTAGCAAGTTCCCGTTCGTGTAGTTCTCGCGTTACTCTCGCGATATCCAGGAAAATTTTATGGATTTCCTGTGAGTGTTCCGGAGATGTAGTGCGCTGTGCCCTATTGCAGTGCCCACCTGCGTGTCCTCCGGATACAGCTCTCGGCCTTCAGGGATCAGCTGCACCAGCTCCGGTGAGGATTCCCAATTTATTAATTGGTGAAGGGATTTCGATTTGATACGTCCGAATCGTTCTGTTACGTCCTCGATCCGTTGCTCTCTGTATCGCGCACCATTTGCCTGGCGCTAACTCCCCGACCCTCTCTACCTGAACGTACCAGCCTGAGCGGTCGCGCGTTTCCGTAACTCTCCGTTCCCGTTCGTGCATCCAGTTGCGTTTGCTGATTTTACGCGATCCCAGAGATCAGCACCTACGGTTCCGTTTCTCGATTTCACGTTTTCATTCTCAACCTGCACGTACCCGCAGAGTAGATTGACTTAATTAATGACTTTGAAGACTTATATCGATCTCCGTATCTCTTCCTGGATAGATATCCAGCCATATGTTTGTCCAGCCGTCCAGCCGGTCCTATTTGACCGTTATTTACAAAGCGAGCTCATGCTCACCTCTCCTCTGCCGTCTTTGGTTCCCTTTTTCTCTATTATTCGACGCGCACGCATTGTACTTAATTATTAGCGCAAAGCAACGTTAAATTAAGAGGAGGCAATTTGCAATTATTATATTACACAATCAAGTGCATCGTGCGCATCGTGCGTCTGCGGCATCGCATTTGATAAGCTTCAGCTTCCTCCAAAGCATCTACGCATTGCTTTTTGCTCGATAAAATTGCCGATCGAGTAAAATTACGCAGAAAGCCATAACCCTCGTTTGCATTGGGATTCAATCGAGTCCTGAGAAATGTTATTGCCATGTATGTACGCAGGTCACTAGGAAACTTTTGAGAATGCACTCTCGTACTCTGTAACTACTTTAGCGCACTTTATACTTTGTTTCTCATGATTCTCGCAGCGCCCTATGTAAAATGCGTGGGCAGGTAATTTTGCATTCGGGGCCAATTATGAAGACGTTGAAGGAAGTACTTGGGAGACGTGTAGGGACAACAATAAGAAATAGGCAAGAAGGAGAAATGTGGCAAAAAAAACGTGGCACAAAGCGAGCGTTATCAGTTTATCATCGAAACAGTTCCGAGCTCATTATTTTCTCAGAAGAGTGTATTAGGACTGTCCGTTGAGTTGTGTTACCCTAACTGGCGTTATCCTGCTGACCTCCTGAGATTGCAGCTCATTCGCGTATGACGTCGACGTGAGCCATATATGTATGCAGAGTAGATATAACACATATTGATATATAGTACATATTCGATAGGCGCATTTATTGTATTTATTTATATGTAAGGAATTTTAATAACATACATCATTTAAATTACTATACGTATTATCTCTCTCTCTCTCTCTATGTATTATCGTTCGTGTTTTTGAATATTAGCAATTACGTGTATCAAGGCACGACGTTTCTCGAGTAATTCGTCACGAGGCATCTTATTCCAGAATTTATTTAAAGCTTTTCGCTTGAGCGCAGGTTGGCAGCCGGCCCGGTCAGAGTTCTTTTATGGGCAGCGCATACTAGTAATACTATTATAGTAATATTAGTAATACTAGTATACAAATAGCTAGTAGAGAACGCATGCAAAACAAGCAGAAACGCAACGATAAGAAATGCAGTGGGCACTGCTTACGTCGTGTCAAAATGTATCGGTAAATGCGATGCACAGAGGCAATCGAATCGTCGAAATCGCCCGAATCGTTCCGCGTTCGTATCTCCTCTGCGCCGTTAGGAGAAACGCGCAAGAGGCAGAGTAAGCACGAGCGTGCGATAGATCGCGCAAATCGGCTCTCGATTGTCCAAGAGATCGATCGATCGTACTTAATCGGTAGGAATTAAAATACGGAATCTTCTGACTGACGTGCGTGTGAGACTGATCCTGTGCTCCTCCAGCGTGTTACGGTGACTATTCGTTGCCCGATCCACGAGAACATTTAGAGCAATTGTCGAGTCCTTTCATTTTTTTTAAATTTTCTCCATCTCATCGTCGGTCTCTTGCTTACGTTTCGAATATTATTGATAGTCAAGCATTTCCTTAAGATTCACCCACTCATTCGTCGAAGATCTGACGTTTCGAGGAACCAATCGAGCTTCTCATTCGCGAATTACAGTTTCACGGGGCGACGCGGATCGCGTCGCGATGCCTCCCGCTTCTGTTCCGATTCCTTCAGTTTTTTGTATGTGCTCTCTGATCATTGTCGTGACAGAGACCTTACATCTTTGTTTGCCCGTTGCTGCGATAGATGAATGTGGAAGGAGAGGAGGAAAGGAACAAGTGTAAGTGAGTAAGATTGCAGGAAGGCCAAAAGAAAGGAACGAAGAAAGAAAGTAATTTGTAGAAACTGAGCTGGTAGCATTGTATGTACGTACATACATAGATCTGGGCGGAGCGATCGAGGAAAGAGACGCGAAATGAGAGACAGAGACTCGTATCCGTACGTTGCGCGCGGTTACTTGTTTCTATATACATAGCTGTTACGTAATTCGACACGTAGCCGCCGGGCGTGGTGGCGTAGGTCGCAGCGAGGCTCTCGAACGGTCACAGAAGGTAGAGAGGTGGTAGAGGAGCAGTGAAGTGAAGAAATTGGTGGGCGTCCAGGACGAGGGAAGGAGGGAAGGAGGGAAGGAGGGTGGGAGGGGGCGCGCGCGTGCACGATAATCAACCACACCCAGAAGAGTCTCTTGTAGTGGTGTAGTAGTCTCTATAATGGTGTATTACCCCTTTGGCTCGCTGACCATACGCCGCGACCTTCGACGTAACGATCTTACTCTAATTGTAAGCGTCGTGAAGACTGCAAGTGAATCGTGTTGCAGGTGCGAATTAGCCGTTCCGAATGAAATAATTATAGAGATTCGGTTGCGTTACGCGTTCTGTCGCGGAGATCCGCTAAGATCCGTTAAATTGCCACTACTGGTGGAGAACCAGTAGACGGACGGCCGATTGCGCGAATCGAAATCAGAGCGATGGCATATCGGATCCACTGACTGCCAGGAACGGTAGCTCTTGTCTCCTGTTGCACTCTGCCGCCGCCGCCGCCTCACCGATTGTCAGCCGCAGTTCATCGCATTCGTTTCGCTCATTGGCATTGTCTCTTATTCGTTCGTGCAAGTGGAACGTCCTCCCCTCTCCTCCAAACAATTCTCTCGTTAGAACAGCCGGCGGTTTTTCTCCGTTTACGTACCCAAGACACATTGCCCTACGCAATCTCGACTCGATTTGGTTATATTACTTCGTTTCGACTTAGTTGTACCGTCGCAACAGAGGATCGCACATGATACTAGAAGTACGTGAGTATATAGAGAATGAGGTTATTTTGACGGCATGGTGTCCACAAAGAATCGGGGCGAACTCTATTCCCATTCGTTTGTGATGGTAACTTCGTTCTTTGCTCGTTTCAAGCGCATCGGCCATATTTGGCATTTGGTCAATCGGGTCAATCGCTACTTAAAAATAGTCTAAAGTAAAAGAGCAAATCCAATTTCTCAGCATCCATCTCTGTGTTTCAAAGTACCAAAGAGGCAGTGAAGAGGACGAATGATATCGAAAAATTGGACAGACTTTTGGTTCCATAATGTCAGATTGCACTCGGCTGGGTATAAATTGGCTCTATCTTTCAATTGGAGAAAGTATGAGATATCAGTATATCGCCGTATCCAACTGCACCCCCCACGGAATCGAAGGTGCAATATGTTTTGCTGCTTCGTCATCGACTGACAATGTTTCATGGGGCAGATTTCCACAGGATTTCAGTTCAGATGTCAAATGCGTCTTTTGCGTCTTGTATAATAGACTCGAGACGGACATACGATATACCTGAGTCCTCGTTCGACTTTGCTCAAAATCTAGCCATTGTGAATTCCTCGTACAGCAAGTAAGTAAGTACTGCAGCATCGGCGCTCGATAAGATCTCCTGTCAAAGAAGATCGGTCGAGAAGAAGGGGTCTTGATATTATTATTTCATGATCGAAAGACAATTCTCTTAAGGACGAATTCTCTTAAACGTATAATCGGGGGAGCTCTATAAAAGCGAGATTCTAGTCCACCTGAACGATTACTTGGATTCTGCTTGACAATCAGACTCGAGTGTAGAACTGTGGAGTCTGGAGTTTTATCGAACGTGATCGCAGTGGCCTTTTCGGACGTTGTCCGTCGATGTGTCCTCGAGTGACTGGCATTTCGGATAATCGCGCGATCGCGAGGCAATTCATTCGTAGTGCTCGTTGGCGGGTACACGCTAATGGGGGGTAAGCGAGTCGGTCTAATGTAAATCCGTAAATCCTGGAACGGGCGGGAACGTCGATGCAGATCATCCATATCGGCAGCGCTCACGTTGTTCGATAACGAATGTGGATTAAAAGAAATGAACGACGAGCCTGGTTCAAGCATTCAAATGTATGTATACGGAACGAATGCGGTGAAAACCATGGCACTGCCTGTCGCCAGCTTTTATGCTTTTATGCTTTTATGCTTTTATGCTGCACGCAGTGAATGGTACGTTGCTTATTTGGACGAGCGTGTGCACCCTCATTCTCGTATCTTGCGAATGCATCTGAGATCGCGCTAAGCGTCCGACGAATACATATTACCTACATATTAGAGTGCAGGGGAATCAAAAGGTCGCAAAGGTTGCGCCGGATGACAAATGACGAATGTGATCGGGAAAGAAGCCACGCCATATTATAAGTATAACGACCTGCGGTAACTGTGCTTTCTTGGTTGCAACGGTAACCCCCATATGCACATATGGACATATACACATATTGTAACATTTTTATAATTCACGCGAGGCGGCTCTCCAGCTCGTGTGAGTTAGCCGGATCCGAGCCAATGTCGGTTGTTAAGAATTTTAATCGGGATGATAGGCGGAGCAAAGGAAATAAAGATGCGGTTTTTTAAACAAAAATAATGTAACGAAAGATTATATTGTCCTAAACGGTATACAGAGAGTGTTAATGGTGGGGGGAGGTTCAGCCTAACAGGTGCTGAATGTTAGCTACAAAGAGAGATATATGAATACGTTAACGGAATGATAGCGATATAAAAAAAACTTATTAGCTATTACTAGTTGCGTGATGAGATAAATATTATTGAATCTGGAAGTCACGGTAGCGTTAAGATCGTTCCGATAGATTAGGGATAGCAAATCGTGTCGAGGAACATATTTGGCTGCGAGAATATGGTCCAAGAGTTAATTCGTCAATTTGCCTTGAATCGCGCGAATAGTATAGACTGTGGTCAAAAGAGTGTTGATTCGGATTGCATAAAAGTTGCGCCAGTGAACAATATCGGGTATTCCTGAATATGGTTACCGGGGGTTAACTTGTTGGCTATGTTAATGAGCAACTTCCAATAGCTTTGGATGTGGTCAGAGGGTTGACGGGAAGAATCGAAAAATTATACGATGAATAATAAATGATTAATGTTAATAACAATGAAATGAATGGCATATATCGACGGAAGCGATACAAGTGACGATGAGAGAAAACACTAACGTTCCGATCTAAATGCACCGATAAGAAGTTGAGTGCTGTCGGTTTGCCCCACGTTGCCCCACCTCGCTCCACGCGGTTTGCGTGTATTGCGAAAAGTAGTATTTACAGAGTAATAGCAAAGGGCTCGGCGGTTTGGCTCCTTTGCCCGAGACAGTTTGCACGTTTATACTTGCTGTAGAGACTGGCTAGATCTTAATTAATCGCAGAATGCCTCGAGTCTGATTTCGGTGGCCTTTATATGTCACCTACGTACGTACGTACGTACAAACCCTTGAGATTGTGGCCGAGGTGGCCTGAGGAGGTGTGCGGTATTCACACGCGTCACGATGCCTATTTAATATTATTCTTTATACGTATAAGGTTATTCAGGTAAGCCAAGCTGTATATTGGCGATCTGTATTATTAACGATGTATACGATACAGTGAACATATATTTTGTTCGCATGCTGAATCTCACCGAGAAAGAAGTGAACAGTGTAATGTCATATGTGACGCAATCACACAATTCGAACGATCGAATCCGTGAGGCTAATTCGAAGGTCACGTTGGCCGCCGCGGTCCTGCGGTGCCGCACTCCGTGGAGATTGTCCCAAGTCCCCCAAGTCCCCCAAGTCGCTCATAGTCCGATAGTGTAGACTATGGAGCAGTCTTAATAATTAAATGGTGGCCAATGCCTCTTCAGTGAAACACATGCCGATTGGCTTCCACGCTTCCACGCTTCTTCGCTTTCTAGGGCGGTGCGCGCCCGTTTTCGTATTGACACAGACGCGTATACGGATTTCTTTAAGCGACAGTGTAAAGCGAGAGGCACCGGACGAGGAGCATGCGAGCCTCCTCCTGACTTCTGCTTCCTGCTCCTCTGCTCGGCCATCATCTTCAACGTCGCGTTCTTGTCTCTCTCCGCGTGTCAAGAGAATCTGCCCGAAGCCTGCAACGTGCAACGCGAGCCATCGAGCTCTGCCATTCTGCCATTCTGCCATTTCGCCATTCCGCCAACGAACTGTGATCGATCTAACGAGCTCGGCTCCTGCGTTGCGTATTTACGTTTTCGCAGGCTACCTTAAACAGTTCCGAGTCTTGTACCATAGCAATTACGCCGCCACGTTCCTTCGAACCGATCTGCCAATTAGGACTAGAGGCCGCGCTCGCGACGATATACATGTAATCGGAAACGAGAAACGGGATAACGACGCGTTGCCGCCTTTGTCCTTCGATCGTCCTTTTGACAGTCTCAGTGATCGGTTGTGCGAGAGCTGCGTGCGCCTTCGCGTGTGACTACACATACTCACTTTCGAGATTCAGTGATACTTGACAGTCTTGCGCAACACTGCCACACTGCCACACTGCCACAGCCGCTATATTCGTCACTCCACGAAAGTCAAGCGAGAGAAATTAAAGCCAACTTCGGTTATCTCATCGAGGGTCGACGGTTCGATGGATTCCAGTCGAGGATTCAAAGGGAAGCACAGTTCTTTCGAGGAATCTCGAGGTGAAAGAACGCATGCGCGTTCAGAGAAACTTACGGCAAACTGCTGTTACATGCCGGAAGACGAAAAATTTGAAGATGCGGATTTAGTCTACCGCCGAAGCAGAAAATATTTTGCCACGTGGGACATCAAGGACATCTTGGGAGATTCGAACAATTTGACGCCGGAGACCAAAACTAAAGACGGCAGAAAATCGCGATTCGATCTTTTCAGGTCGGCGCCGACCGATAGCAAGAATAAGCTAACAAAGACGATGAATGGCGAGAATAGAACGAAGGTGAGAGAGGAAAGGCGAACATCGCCAGCTAAAGCGTCGCGGTCGCAGGATCTGGGGGAAAATGAGGAATCGCCAAGTTCTGCGACAACCAGATTTTCCCCTTTCGCTAATGCGAATGGGAATGGAAGTGAGGACAAGATAAAGAAGATGGAGGAGAAGGAGAAGAAGAAGAAGAAGAAGAAGAAGAAGAAGAAGAGGATGATGATGATGATGATGATGATGATGACGACGACGACGAAGAACAAGGAATCCCGGGAAATGGAGGACGCGAATGAGCAGCAAACGTACAACGAGGAAGCCAAGAATCTATTCCTTGGTGAAATTGAAAACTTTGGCTCCCTGAGACGCAGCGCCAACGAGCAGTCTGCTGCTCAACGGCTTCGGGAGGAAATATTCACGAAATCGAGATCGGCTTCTCGTGATAACGAGACCATCGGATCTAAGTTCGATAAATTTAAGGACAAGGAGAAAGACTCGCAGGAAGAGATCCACTCGTTTTTTCTTGATCGAAGATCTAATAGAAGAGAAGCCCAGTCTTGTCCTTCGCTGGCCGGAAAGCACAGTGATGAAGGTAAAAATGGCAATAGAGCACGTCGCTCGAAGAAATCCAGCAGGCCGAAGGAAGCTATCGAGATTAAAAATGAGAGTTCTCTGAAAGGAAGCGACGCGCACAACCTCGGTCCGCTGGTGTCTTCGAGGAATTCTCGAGGAGTCGCAGGAAAGAAAAATCTTGTCTCTCTTCCGGCCGACGTGCTGGACAGCCCGGAGGAGTTCGACGTCAGAATTAAAAGATACGAGAGAGCCCTTGCAGGGCCGAGGCGAGATCCGGAGAGTTTCCCGAGGCATTCTTTAACGCAGGCGCGTCTTTCTTCCGTTAGCGAGCTAGAAGGGACGGAAAGGCTGCCGAGACACGCGAGAGCTCTAACTCCGCCGAGGGAGCCAGCATCGGAGGAGGATCCTGAAGAGGACACGAGGAAAGATTGGCACGAGAGTAACAGAGAATTCGCTCGCAGGTACCTTAAGGAAGAGAAAAAGTTTGGAAACGGCGCGTCGGAAGAACCTCACTCCGCTCTAGGAAGTCCCTGTAAGGGGTTTAGGAAGAAATACTTTGCTGGTACTTTGCTCGAGAGGAAGAAGTCAGCAGCAGCAGCAACAGCAGATGAAACCCAGCTCCGCAGGCCAACTGTCGTTCGACAGGATCCCTTGGGCAACATCGCCGTCCACGCCAGTTACGAGGAGGGATACCGCGAGGCCAGTAACGGAGAGGCCGAGCGTAACGTTGCCGCGACGTTCAATAAAATTCCAGACTCATCCAGGAATCCGAGCATCGTCGGGAAAACATTGGCGCACGGCTCTTTCGGAACGAACGGCGGCAAGTGCGATGTCGTACCCACCAGCAGGGAATCCAGGAATTCGAAGAGACCTTCTAGGACACCCTTCAGGAAGAACTGGAAATACGAAGATGGGGTACGATGCATTCTCATAGCTACGTACAGTCCTTTGACGACCTCTCTGTCTCTCTCTGTCTCTCTCTCTCTCTCTCTCTCTCTCTCTCTCTCTCTCTCTCTCTCTCTCTCTCTCTCTCTCTCTATATCTCTCTCT
>JARQTH010000035.1:431642-446193 GCA_030142595.1 Trachelus iudaicus | reverse complement strand
TCTCTCTCTCTCTCTCTCTCTCTCTCTCTCTGTCTCTCTCTCCCTCTCTGTCTCTCTCTCTCTCTGTCTCTCTCTCTCTCTCTCTCTCTCTCTCTCTCTCTCTCTCTCTCTCTCTCTCTCTATAGATATAATCGCAATGTATCGCATAGCCGTATGGTCATACAGTCATATCCTTCCCTCCGTTCCGAACTCCACCGCCTTGTCCTCCTTCCGCGAACTCGGAAAGATTCAATCTTGCTGCGTAACTCTCGGTTACTCAACGCGTCAGGCAAATGTCACGGTACGCCTACAAAGTCGCTATACTGTGTAAAAGACGTCAGACGTAGAATTTTTCTCTCCGGTGGAACATATGACCTTAAAAACGGCCATACGGTCGCGCTCGACATCGGCGTCGAAACGAAAGCGTCGCAACGTTCGACGGAGGAGGAACGAGAGGATGGGGTGCATTGACCCATAGCCTCGCGTTACGAACTACGATAATTAGTCGCGATCGGTTTCCCATCGTTATTCAAGCTGACTAAATATAGCCATCCGAGAAAGATGGGGAGACGACATAGCCTGCGGACTACTACGCATTCCGCTCAATATTTGGCGATGTTCGAGACTCGACTTGTGAGACGAGCGATCGCCTCCACGTGGGCAGCCCAACCACCACATCCGTCCTGGGCGACCTTGTTTCGTATCTCGAATGGTTCAGCCTCACTGCCTGCTCGCTGCTGCAGGCTCTAACCGATCGGCGCTCGGGCCAATTTCCCGGTTAGGAACGGCCTGCACGCTGAGACTTTCAGAGTTTTGTCTCCCGTGGTAGTTGGATCTATAAAATCTATGGATAGATTTTCATAAATTTCAAAGAAAAGGAATTAATACATTTCTTATCTATTATTTCGCCTTTTTCGCCGGACAAACAAAACATGCGATATCGACGCGTATATGTAACGCACAGAGTCTCTCAAGACGTCAAAGTTTCGACTATAGTTTCGACTACTTAAATCCTTTCCGTTTCGATTTTTAATCGTAATCGCATCTAATTGGACACACTTTGTTTCAGGGGGTTAGGATAACCGACATAGACAATGGCCAACCCTGTCTGCAGTGCGAAGGTGCCTGCTCTGGATTTATCCCGCACCCCTGGAGGTAAGTTCAACGTTGCTGATAAACTTAATAAATACTAATCGAATACTATGTACGATATCAGCTTAACATTTGTGAGGTCAGCTCGCAATGAATTTTAGGGTAAAAGAATCCCCCTTGATTATATTCATTAAGATACCACAGAGTGTGTGGTTCTCGGCGAGCGAGCAGCACCCAGTCTCATAATTTATGAAATTGTCAATACTTGTATCTTCGTATTGACAAGTTATCTATGTAGACCAGTAGACTACGAGCTACTTAACATA
This sequence comes from Trachelus iudaicus, assembly GCA_030142595.1. Lineage (NCBI taxonomy): Eukaryota > Metazoa > Arthropoda > Insecta > Hymenoptera > Cephidae > Trachelus > Trachelus iudaicus. The sequence continues at coordinate 444,796 of JARQTH010000035.1, read as the reverse complement.
TCACATAGCACAAGCACAAGCACAAGCAGAGCTGCTTACGCGCAAATAAGAGAATTCGTAGATTAACGTGACTATCGTAAGCAGCACAGTGTCTATTGAGGGCAATGGCTGGAATTATACGGATGCACGGTGACGATAGAAAATTATGAAAAACGAAAATCAGGAAAAAAAGCTTAAGCGGAACTGTTGTTAGAGTTCTTACGTATATTTCAGACCGCAGATTAGAAAATGTATATATGTAATACGTAATGTTGTCATTCTATATTGCGGCGTTATAATCTTGCCTAGGGAGTCAGTGGGCTCAACTCGAATCTATCAATACATATCGCATACGAATACGCACTTAAAATTTTAATCTACAAACCTTAAAGTCGAAGTAATTAAAAGCCTGCGATTTGAGCAGCCAGTTTGGTGAGAGAGCCACAGCAGCGGAGTGCGCGCCAATCTTGTGGTTGGCAGTGATTGCTTCGCGATCGTCAGTGTCGTCCAAGACGAGTAAGAGAGGCTGCAACAGAGTTTTGCCGGAGGAACTGAGGAGCCAGAGGTGGTGCGCGCTCGTATCGGTAGGCTTACAACATGGGTTGGTTGTACGTGCGAATGTCCCATAGGGGCTCTAGCGATACGAAACATGCCTGGGCGATACTGAATGTCAATCAGCTGACTGAGCATTAAAGTCGGCCACTCTCCTAATACAGCCTAATACAGTCCATAATACAGCCTCTCGATCGTGAGATCATAACCAAGTATCTTTAAGTGGTGGATCTGATTTTGTCTATGCAGACTATGTATACGTATAATGCAGAGTATAGTCTAATGTAGGTAACAGTAATATCTGGTGAACAGCAGCTGAATCTTTCGCTCGTGATTCCGGACGGACTGCGCGCAATTAGAAAGAAAGGGAGAAAGAGAGAGAGAGAGAGAGAGTTCATCCTTGATGACTGAAAAGAAAAATCGCCCCTGTTTGTACATAGAAATATAATGAAAAGACTGTCAGATTATCTGCAGAAGGACGACCACGAGACTTCCAGTGATTCGTGTGCATTGTATGTGGTTAACGCACGAGTCTGGTTGGTACGCGGTCGCGTACGATTGGGTCTCTCCTTCCTTCTTGTAAGGTTTGTCATTCTTCTCACGAGAGCAAGTATCGTTCGGCGGTCTTACGCGTTATTAATTCACGTGAATTTTCAAACTGGACGCTGCGAGACATCGTGAAAGCTCCAAGGAATTTGCCGATGCTTCTTGAAAAAATGTGAGGAAATATCAATTGTACTCGGTAGCGTGAGAGGCCGGTATTTGCCGGCGGTCGAGCGTCGGGCACTCGGGGTGGGGGAGTTGCCGTGCCCCCCCCCCCTCCCCACAATAAACGAACGAAGGAGGGAATCTAGAGCGAAAGGGTAGTTCGTGACATTTGGTTGTCTCTCGTGTGTGTTCCCTCGTACGCGACGTAATAGCACCACCTATAGACCCAAGAGACTGCGGGAGTGTAGCGAGTCTAGAAGGTTCGCACTTACCATGAAAGCGCTAGGCTGAAAATGAAAAGTCGGAGGTCATCGCTGTGCAACCTTGACGAAGGGAAGGCAAGATTTCCCCCGTCGAAGTTTGGCAGCCATGAGGCCTGCAGCACCGAGCGAACGGAGACGAGCATCAGGCTGCTCGTGGCTTCGCGGCGCCTCGGCTTGCTCCGTGAACATTTTTGTAATTCGTTAAACCGTGTTCACGGGATATTATATCCCGTCCTGTCGTAGCGTCTAAGACTCTGCTAGACTCCGGCTCCTGCGTGCTCTCGTTGCTTGTGCCGGTGGTGCAGTGGGTAGTGCGCAGTCATCGACTGCGAGCCGCGTTCAAATCTTTATCACCCTCGACCGGTATCTACATCCAATTGGACTTTCCTGGCAGGCACTTCGTAGGTATCTTGACCGTCACGTCCACTGTCAGTCCATGGACCCATTCGCATGTAGCGAGAGCGTGCAATCACGGAATTGTATTGGCTTCAGGACACGGGAACGAGACACCGATAAAGTTCAGATTTCCGAGTAGATTTGGAATCGGGGGGGAGGTCAATCGGTTTTAATGGAATATGGAGCTTGACCGGTTATTTGGTTGCGTCTCTACATAAGTATCCTATAATGTATTATACGAAAATTTCAGTTCCGACGTACACATATACGTATGTATGTTCTTTCGGATCGCAATACAGTTCGCGTTATCGTTGGAATTTTAAAGCCACTTTCAGGAAACCTTACGATAATATCGAGCAGCAGTACAACGGGCTAATATCGCTTCAGTCTCGCGGTCGTCCAGCGTCGCGTAACGGCAACACGTGGGCTCATGGGAAATTCTGTCCAAGGACTAATTAGTTGTTCGCTGGTTGGGCTTCGGCTAACGAACGAGTGTTGAGACTCGGCGAGCGCGCGCTGTGCGCAAGTTAAGCGCATCGGCGGTTCGTTTGCTAATTTTTTAGCGTGATCGACCACCTCACGGGTTTGGCTGTCGCACGCTGTCGAGACAAATACAAGCTAAAGATAAGGCGACTCGTGAATCGAAGATTGCGCGTCCGCCGGTTTATCGTGTCGCGTTGGCTCGTAATCGGATAGCGTCGCGCAATGAGCACCGGAAAATGGCACAATTGGAAGCGTGCGAGCTTTATTAACGAGGAAGCGAGGTGTCCGGTCTGCTACCGTAGCCGGTGAGTTTGCCGTTGAATATCCTCTGCCCCCCCCCCCCCCCAATCAGATCCGCAAGTAAACGGACACAGTTGTTTCTCGGACAATGGGTCGTGAGGCAAAGCCGCGACCGAACACGGATTTCGACGTACATGGATCAATATATGATTTAGATTAAAATCATATCTGGCCTCGAAGCAAATTTATTTCTTGAAACGCTGGACTCTACGTTAACGGTATAACGAAGTATGAGTGCACATAAATTCGATTTATCCTATTTTCTGACTTACATTTCTTGCAATTTGTTGCGCAAACTATTATCCTATCTAACTTAATCGAGCGTTAACTTTCGGTCAATGCGGTTCCTGCATCGGAGAGATGGAAAGGACGCATTTAGCATTTCGTAATTCGTAATTAATTCTTCTATGGTAGTAGCAATCCTAGTAGTATTAATATAAGTATACAAAAGAAAATATTTTATAAATGAGCTTTAAATATTTATTTTTAACGATCCCATAGAACATGCAAGACAAAAATAAGTTATAGTAAGACATGGAAGTTTAAGATAGGTTGAAATACAAAACTGTAAGACGCACAGATTTAAAGCAGAATCTTAGGATTGAAACGAAGGATCAGAAGAGACTCCGTCGAGAACCTCGTGGTACGTACAACGTAGCTTCAAAATTATCACTCGGGATATGGATCGTATGTATATGATTCTTATATGTCCAAAACTGTATGCGATCCATATGCATATGTTCTATATAGTATACATATAAATACATTTTTCACATACATAACATTTTTCTACTTGGTTACGAGGTCTCTCTTGCTTTCTCACTGTCTCCCTCGTTCTCCTTTTCCACTTCTCCCATTCTACTGCTACTGTAGAAGGAGCGCCAGTTTAAACTTGGAGTCGAATCGGTATGGTCAAGCTTCGGTCGACCGGCTCTTACAATTAGTAATGAGGTTTGTGCGCGTAACCTCGCGAGTGAAGCGACTGCGTTGTGCGAAGTCGCATGAATTCTCGAATGCGGAAGACGCGTAACCTTAAGAAAGAGTTCTACTTGAAGTCTTTTGCGAGGAAAACAAATGTCGCGTTACTGCGCTACTTCTACTGAAGAGAGGGAGAGAGAGAGAGAGCGTCGATAAATTTTCCAATGAAACCGTAACGACTCGATTTCTGCCGTGTGCGAGAAAAACGAAGTAAAACATTCGTACCGCATCGCTCTCACAGATTACATACATAGTATACATACATATATGCTGTGTTGTGCATCGCGATGCTCGGTTGAAACGGATCTTTAAGAAGACCGTTTTCGACTCGTCGCCAGCAGAAGAGGCACGGTGGAATTCTACTTTTCGTTGGATGACGTCAATAATTCGAAGCCAACAGGAAGAAAGCAATACAGGCCCATTTGTAATACCAATGACATTGCAGGCCAGCGCTGAGCTCGTAATTTTGGCTAATGACGAACTTCACGAAAGATCGCCTCGGACGATCGGGACTGTCTCTGTCAGGGAATTGAAAAACGGAATCGAAAAACAAGACGCCGCGTTTTCATTCGCGATAGCGCAATAATTATGCAATTAAGAGGCGAGTAGCCCAACGGTCGTATCTTCATTTTGAAGGGGTTTAACTTGCTTCTGTATCGGCCTCCGGCTTACGATTAGTCATAATCGCTGCCTTGCCGACAACCTCATCCCCCGCCCCCTCCCCCTCCCCCGCAGTTATCTCTATCCCCTCCTCCCACTCTTCCAGCAGCTCGGACTCCAAGACTAGACGCCGCCGCGTTGCCTTTGCAATTTTCGCCTGACTACGATTCTCACGACCGACAAAGGCCTGCAGAGGAAGACGGGTGGGAGGGAGGGAGGGAGGGGGGGGGGGAAGATGGAGTCACGGAGGAGATAACGAGGAACGAGAAACGACAATTCCCCATAACGTACAAGGAGACGTGCAAGAAGAATGCATCTTGCGACACGTAAGGATCTCTATTTCTGTTTCTATGGGAGCGTGCGCGAGCGTTCGAAAGTAGGAGGGCTGCGAGGATTATTTTTAATGGTCAACAGTGGTCTACGACCAATGGCACGCGTATCCGTGCGTTAACCAGCCAAGCGATAATAACCGTACGGAGATGACGATCATTTTATTTGCGATGAATCATCCCAAGGATACGAAAGACGGCATTGTCGTCCGTCTCTGTCAGAGATTCCTTCGGTGACCTCGTCGCGTCAGGTTAGGGCTGCCAAGATTAACGGTGCTTACGATGCCGACATCAGGGAAATTGCATTATTCTAGCCTCCTCATCGCCAATAACCAACCGTTGCATAACGAGAGGTGCTTATCCAGCGTTCGGTTCCGGACAATTGAATTACGCAATCGCGCGATTTCTCCAACGTACAAAAATCCAACAAAAAAAAAAGCACGGGGCAACCCAACGACGGTCCCATAACGTTGTCCACTTCATTTTATTCCCGGAATAAACAGGTCGTAAGTTTCATTATTCCCTCGAGTCTGTATCTCAATGTTGACGCGATGCGACTGTCACTTGTTTCTCTCGAGTAAAGAGAATTTCCAAAAGAATGAACGAACCGTAGAAAACATGCGCCATATTGTTTTAACTATGTAGACTGGAGTTATTATTATGGATCTGACTAAAGCAATGACCTTTGACATCTGACTTTTGACTACATTCTTATACGGTAGAACGAAAAACGGCGCGTCCACGTTTCGAGTTCTCGAGTGTCGTCTGCCACCTCGGACGTCGTACTCGTGCTACGATGCGTATGTACATGCATACGTTTAATCGAACTAACGCGTGAGACGATTCAAATGTCCGCACCGCCATTCAATTGACAGGGGCCAGTAGTCTCCTTCTTTCATCCTGAGTTTACATTTTCCTGTGCGTTTGCTCTTTCGCCAAAGTCCAGAGCGAAAGCCTGCGATATGGGGGGGGGGGGGGGGCGGCTGCGCGCGACTTGCCAAGAAAAACAAAGAATAACTATAGCAGATATACGAAATGAGGATTATTTCAATGCCTGCAGGAGAACACAGACCTATTGGACCGTCAGAGGGGGGGTCGCCAGTCAGAGAAGGGAGAGTCTAGGATTGCCTTGCCAGCCAGTCGGATGACTAACCGCCGGCTGACTGGCTGACTGACTGACTGACTGACTGACTGACCGACTGACTGACTGACTGACTGACTGACTGACTAGCTGACTAACTGACTAGCCGACTAACCGACTAGCCGACTAGCTGGCTGCTTTTCCAAGAGCTTTCGATGACACCAGTTGCGCGCCTGCGCCTCCTCCATGTTTCTTGGCCACCCGGTGCTCCCTGTATAGGCAGCCACCTACCTACGTCGCCGTGGAACCTCGTGGCGCCAGTTTGAAGTATGCTTCTTTTGCGGATGCACTCTTTGGCGCGTACCTCGTCGCGTGTCTCATCGTGGCGTCATAATCGAATTCGAGTTTGATTTCGGAAATGGAAATCCAATCGGACGAATTCGGACCTTGAACCCGTGGTGCAATCGTCGTGAGCTCTCGGCCTTACGATTGGCCGATCAACTCGCAGTCCTCTACCGTTACATATTCGTATCAGCGTATAGCTAAAACAGCATAAAGTGTCTCGAGTCCAAATATTTGTATTCTTCCATTATTTCGTTTATCCTCGATACGATCGAGATCGAAAATTTCGAAATTCCGTTCAGTGAGTGAAGAGCCGATAGTTTGTCGATAGCGAATGAGCCTCAAAAAGTCGAATCTCAAAGTTGTCCAATGCAAAGGCAACGCCGAAAATCCTCCTGAGGCTCGTGACAGTAATGAGCCACGTGTGTGCCTATGAATAAGATTGTCGATTGCATGTGTCGCACGTAGGGGTATAACGTGCGCCACAAGGTGTGCAGGCTGTCGGTGTGCGGGGTGGGGTGTGTGCATGCACATCTACCAATCTGTAATAACGAATCCACACTGATATATGGCACCTTTATTTTTCGATTCGGGGCACGTAGCTTGGTTGGCCGATAGCGTCACCCATGACGACGGACACTTCTATTTTCGCATATTACTTATATTCTTTGGCCTGGAGCGAAAGACACTTTTCTCTCTTCCCACGCGACGTCAAAGCCCAACGTTACGGTTGAATTTTTGAGGTGGCTTCGCACATTGCCAAATTTCTTTCTGAAACGGCACAGGCCCTTTTTACAAATCAGATACATTTACTGCAAGTGTCGCGCATTTTATAATCGGCCGATCGCGTACTTGGACTGTACGATTAAAAGATTACAAGGTTACGAGTAGCCAGATACGCCATTCTCAATTTTGAAATTATCGCGTCTGTTTAGACCGTAAGAAGCACGAGGAAGCACGAGGAAGCACGAGGAAGCACGAGGAAGCACGAGGAAGCACTCGATCGCGCGTCATCGTGTTTGTTTGTGTTGCTGCGTGAAACGCGCTCCCTCTAACGGTATATCGGCTTTCCGCACTGCTCGACACTGTACACCCTCTCTCTGCGAAACGCCTCGTGCGTAACGCCGGACGTCTGTTCGGGTTAGATTTAAATTTAACGTATGTGCCAAATCGGTCCGTAGTTGCGTCTCCTGAAATTCGTTTTCGATCGCTGAGCGATTTCGCCCTTGTGGCTTCTACAGATTTAGGAATGAAGCGACGACCTCTACGATCGACGCAAATAGAGTATCTTGAAATGGCGTTTTATCCATGGCTATTTTAAACGGTGACCATTACATACTCATGATATAGCAAACACTTATCTAATTAATAGCCATTAGCCGAAGCTTCCTCTGATGTATTGCTCGCCAAGAAGATGGGGGTTAGCATTCATTAGAAGCCGCGGAGATGCTGTGCGCTTGACGGGTAACGTGGAAGATTCTATTATCGATCAATCGAAAATCACCACGCGCGTTCGAGTGATTAGGATAATTGATACTGGATCGAGGTTCCCTAGGGTTCCCATAGAGGAGTTCAGTTCCATAGGGATTCCTCCATACGGTTCCGTCAGAGATATTAACGAAGATTTTCATTGTTCCTTTTCAGTCAAAGCGATTGCACTAAGAAAGTAGTAAACGCCCGTCCCCTTTTTCTTAATCTCCAATCTCATCATCAGGTTTATCCGTATCGTTCGACGACTACAGCGTACGGCACTTGGATTCTATTAGCTGATCGTCTTGACCCAAAGATCCCAACACACACACACACACAGAGAGAGAGAGAGAGAGAGAGAGAGAGCTACGGGGGAGGGCTGGCTCGACACAGTCCCTCCTGTACTTTCCGATCGTTTGTGCCTCTCTCCTCTCTCCTCTCTTCTTCCTCCGACCACATCGTTTCTTTTCTTCTTCTTCTTTCTTCTATAATATTCAGAGTCTTTAACCTTATGGAATTTCTTTTCTGAGAATGCTATCTCGATTTCAGTGCCGAGAGGTGGTGTCGTTGCTGGTGACAGAGTGACTATAAATCAATATAGAAATCGTGTTTCCTGAGTTTTGAAAAAAAGCTTAAAAACTCAAAGGCTCGAAATCGTTTTATCGTTTACATATAAACAATCTTTCTTCCTTCCTCGTTAAGCCCCATATGAATTCCCAATAAAAATAAATGAAGATGGCCACGCTATGCAGATAGTCTGCGAGGTGTGATCGATTGATAAAGGCCCCGCTGAGTGAATTTAAACAAACGGTGCCTTAATTCGGCTCACTAGCAGAGGAACCAACGTAAATTTATAAACTGCACGCTACTTGCGACGCGCAACTCGCGCTCGCGCCATTAATTTCGACGAAGCGAGCGACTTTCGTGCGCGCTCCTTCAGTGATGAATCGATGAATCGATGAATCGATGAATCGATGAATCGATCATCCTTCGTCGCTCTTCGGGTGTCTCGTAAGAGTGCGCAGTGACAGGACCGCCAAGTCATTCGGGCGTCGACGTCCCAATGCCGACTGCCAATATGGTTGTTGCAAAGACGATTGCATTGAGCACGAATGAGAAGGGATCGAACGTGGCGAAGAGACGGGAACAGGGACGGGAAGCCTAGAGGATCGGTAGGGACTTGTCGAAGGCCAGCGGGTGTCTTCGGGGTGTCTCCAAGGTCATCTCCGTCAACGACCACATCGTCATCGTAGCTACTACGATATGGGCTCAGTGAATTCCCTGACAAGATGAGTCCCAAGGGACCGACGCAAGGGGGCTCGAAGATGGAAGTGCGAGTTTCGTGCGTGGCGTCGCCCGGCGCGGAGCCTCAGGGAATTCGTGTCAGGATCCCGCAACCGAAGAGGAGGAAGGAATCGCCGCCGGTGGGTCAGGCCAGTCCTTCCTCGGAGACGCGAGAGACACGCGAGAGGATCAGGGAGATGCGATCCCGGTGTCCCTCGGTGCCGGAGAAAGACTTTTTTCGTAAAAGTGCCGCGTCCTTCGAGAAGCGCGATAGATCCGAGAGGCATCCGACTCTCCCCGGGGCTGAATTCAAGAGAGGACTCGATGCTCTCGTTAACCTTGTGGACTCTGGAAACGTAACCGGCGCTTGCGCGCGAGCAAAGCCTCGACGAAATCCAATGCTCGATCGAAAATTCCGCTTTCCAACGATAAGTGGAACCGAACTCGAGCGAGTCTTCGCCATTGGCAGGTGTCCGCTCGAGGATGGCCTCGACTTCAGTCTGGCACCGTGGCCGGGTATGAAGTGGGCCTGCGTCAGGGTTCTTCATCTCTACTGTAAGGTCTTTGACCAGTTTGAACTTTTCGAGCTGATCGTCAGGTAAATCGCCAAGTCAGAGTTATTCGTTCTTTTAAGAAACCCAAGATGCATGTCTATTTTATAATATACACTTTAACTTTAAATTTTATTAATTGACAAGATTTTTCAACGATACGTTCACGCGAGCAACATTAACATCTATGGGCTTATAAATTCAATTCGTAAGAGTGTCCTTTTATCTGGGGGATCCTGACACCCGAATGGCTTTCACGAGACACATGGAATGGCCCGCGAAACGTCCTGTCGAAGTATCGTAATCATGTTTAACCGTAATTTAGCGACTACGAAGAGAAATAATGGTCGCTCGTCCGAGTTCTGAAGATTCTCGGCTTCGCTTACAATTAGACTACAAGACTCCGCGTGCCTGTCCAACAGAAATAGAATTCTCTTAAAGGCTCTGTGATCCACTCTACGCGGGGCGGGACGGGGGGAGGCTAGCCCGAGCCAAGCTGCTACAAAGCTATAGCTCGCTGACTGGACGGTGCCCCCCCCCCCCTCCCTCCCTCCCTCCGTCCCAATGGATGGCGAATGGCAGCCTTTAGGCTCGTGACCCGATATATTTCGAGCAAACTTGAGTCTTGACCTTCGTTCGACCTTAGACCGAACATTCGACAGGATGCGGGATGCGCAAAGCCCAGAATAAAATGTTAACGTTAAATTGCATCTCGGCTATTAGGGAGTTAGATGCCCTTTGCATTTCCCTCTACGTTATAATATGCTCTATAGGTGCTCGTACATACGTATACGAGGGAGAAGCTGATCGAACGACTGGCTGAAAGTCGCGACTGATCTTCCGACTCTCGTTCGCCAGAAATACCTCTGTAATTATGTAGTTTATCGAGGAGACGAACATGCGAACCCTCCAATAGCAATATAACACGCTTTATTAGAATCCTTGGAGGTCTTCCGGCCTTAATGAAAAGTGCCAAGCAAATATTTTAACGTTAAGAGCCGCGGGGGCCCTTTGTCGGCACAGACACAGTTTCATCGAACACGGCCGTTCGAAGGCACGAGCATCGTTATAATTCACACTCCCTTATTGTCCTTATCTCTGATTTCAGAAAAAACTGCACTAGCTGCAAGTGCCCGAGAGAAGCGCACGACGTATGTCACGAGGAATGGGTTTCCGTGAGAGCGAGGTTGGGTTTGAAGGCAGATTCATCCGGTGGCGGCCCCGTTCCGTTCGACCCGAGGGACAGGGGCCTGGTCTGGGCTCCACCGGGACTTCCATCTCACAAGGTCCGAGAATCTCCGTTTCTCGAAGGATGCTCTCGGTGTCAGCGCGCACTCTTGTTACTCGGGAAAACCGAGAGCTCGACAAATTTTCATTAAAAAATATTATGAATTTACTAATATTACCAAGTCGACAGAGTTCGAGCGAAGCAGAGTCGCGTATACGCGAAGCTGAGCATTCGTGCCAGTCAATTGGATGTGTCCGACATATATGTATCATATGTATATATCTCTATACCTGCGAAACCGAAAGTACACTCATGTGCGAGCGTAGGGGTTGGCTTGGTGCCCAACTTCAATATTTTCGAAAAGCTTGTCATAACTAACGGAGAATAACGAGGAAGTAGGAAACTGGTACCTAAGACTGGTAAACCAGCAAAGTATAGCAAACTGGGGAAGCCAGTTTGGCCGCCACTATATTATAAACTCTCCATTAAACTTTTACGACTTTATACACCAGTAATCGAGCATCGCGATATATTTATAAGATTGATACTCCGTAATGAAATTTTCCTATAAATACTCTATAGTCAAATTCTAGACGACATTTTGTACGCGTCGGCAAGAGAGCGAGGAAGTTGGAGGGGGGAGGGAGGGGGGGTCTGGGCTGGGAGACTTTGAGAAAACGCGTCAACCTCCTATTACTCCTACGAGATTGGTTGCAGCGGTTAAAGCCAATATAATACCGTTACGTCGGTTGCATCTATCTCATTGATTCTAAATGACTTTCAGGTAGAAGAGTACTTCTCCATGCTACCAGAAATCATGGTACCGAAACTAGGAAGTCCCGGCGAACGATATCGAGATCGTCAATTGGCAATCCAGTTGCCGAAGCAGGATCTTGCCAGAGCCTACTGTCGTCACCTGGAGCCTCAACATTCCACGAGCGCCGATGACTTCATGGCGGCGAGGAACGAGATCGCATTGGATATCGGCACCGTCCAGGAGGTCGCGGAGAGATGCCTCGTAAGACACTTCGCTTCCCTTAACGATTCCATGCTAAATAGTTAAATACTCGGCTACGAAATATCAAACTCCTGCTGCGATAGGTTCGAAAAAGATACTTTATTGGTCCGAGTGCTCCTGTCGACGATGCGTGTTTCCTCGCGTTACCGGCGGAAGTTCCCTTTGAAAAAAAGCAAATAATCTTTCACAACGTATGGCACACCTTGCTCCGCCACTACAGGAATTTACGATTTGTTTTAGGAAGTGCGCACCAAAATGTCCATCGGTTCGTACGTAATTTCAATCGCGATTCCGTTTGCCGTCTCAAATCCGATCTGTAATACGTTATGTCGTCCTGTAAGTCGAACGCGTAATCCCTCCAAATAAGAGAGAAAGGAGCGTGTTCCCGTAGTCCTCGTGAAAATTCGTAACAAGGCCGATGAGCACGATAAGCGTGAAAAGACATGGTTTACCCATGAATGTCAATATTCGTGTATGTATCCTACATCCTGTGCATCCTCGGTGTTGCCGCTGTTTGGATAGGGTTGGTTAAACTTAGAAGCCGGCCGGGTTAAGCTTGTGTATCGAAGAGGTCACATGTTTACTCGATGCCAATCGCTCTGGAAGCTTTTAGCGTTGACGCGCCCATAGCATCGTCGTCCGCTGTGTATACGTATATGTAGTACACGCATACATATATATATATCGACCCACACGCCTTCCACGCTTCTCCTCCTCTCTTCTGTCTCTCTACCCTTTCTTATAATTTCTCTCTCTCTCTCTCTCTCGATCTCGATCTCGATCTCTCTGCTTATCGTGTCCGAAAAATCTTGTAATTTTTACAGGAGTGCGGTGGCTGTCACAAACCTCTTAACTACGGCACACTCGCAATTTCGGCGAGTAAACTGGGACTCCTCTATCATCCGCCCTGTTTTCAGTGCACACAGTGCAGAGAACTTCTCGTCGACTTGGCTTACTGCGTGCACGACGATGCGCTGTACTGCGAACGACACTACGCCGAACAGCTGAAACCCAGATGCGCTGCTTGCGATGAGGTTAGTGCATCTCGCATCTTGTTATTTTGAATTACGGTATCTTAATCTGCCAATTCTACGATAAGACAACTTTCTACTGTCCTTTCCAATTTTTACCCGAAAAAAAGTCATTTTCTTCAACACTTTCGTTTAAAATTTCATGGATAGAACGAGTCAGTGATCAAAGAGAAACACATAGATAACTTCTTCTTGTATAAGTATTAACGCATCGAAACGACTGCGCCGACTTTCTTAACGATTCAACCGAAGTAAAACACTTTTGTTGCCACGTCGATTTTTGCCGACACTGCACTAGACGTCGAGAAATAATACGTTACGTGAAGATTATATCGTCAGACGAGAGCTTAAATTGCTTGCTACTTGAGAAATGTTTTATATTATGTGACGCGATTTTTCGAATCACGGTCCCAAGGCGGCTCCGGCTCTCGGCTTGATTCGTATGATTACGCCAATGCTCTCGGAAGATTTCGTGTTAGGGTTTAGTTGAGGTCGAGGTGC
>JARQTH010000035.1:401311-431542 GCA_030142595.1 Trachelus iudaicus | reverse complement strand
ATGAACGACGGGTGGACGGCCGAAGGTAACACGTAGGTTGGTTCTCGAAGATAGTTCGCTCTCGGATTTTGTTTAGCGATCGGTGTCGAGCTCAGAAAAGAATAGAAAGATTACGTTACAATTATTATATTTAATTGAAATTTACAATAGTTGTCTTAAATTAGTAATCGTTATGTAATTATGAATGTAGTGATTTATAATTTAATAACTGTAAAAGATTTAAAGATTGCAAATGCAACAATGTCACATTAACGTATAATTACAAATTTATTTTTATCGTTCAAAAGCATTCGAGTTATAATTTACATATCTAAAAATTCATTTTTAGTCGTCACTGGATTATAATTTGGCAAAAAAAATTATTGCAAATTATTTAATATTTTTGTTTGACTCGTACGTGGCGACGTACGTCCTCGAGTAATACTCATATTTTGACTGAAGGCATTATAAGCAGCCTTGAACGTCCATAATGGCATTCTTTATACTTGGACGTTTGTCATGATTCATGGAAGAGGGATATTGCGATTAGTTAAAATTATGAAGTTTCCGTGAGCGTAGAGTAAAATTGGCAAATTCCGTTTTCAACGAAACAGCGCCTCTGACAATGAGTGGGAGGGAGAGGGAGAGAACGCATCGCGCCATCTCTTTGGAGACTAGTGAAACTGTTAGGCCTGGCGCCTGTCGACTGGCTTCCCGAGATACTCACAATCAGTTACCGCTTCGCTATGCTCTTAAAATTAGAGTAAAAATTAAGTAACATAGCTCCGTAAATTGTGAACAATGGCTTCGGGGAGAAATATCAGTTTCAGCAGGCTGTGCTTCATTCTCGCAGGAATCGAACGGTAGTGCTTCGTCTATGATTTTTGGAAGTAGTCCCTCGAATTAACGGAAAAAGTCAACTGCTGCACAGATGGATCAATGAATAAGGTGCGGCGCAACGTATAAAATTAACGGACTAGAGCGCAATGCGGTTATACCTCTATAGTATACATATGCATATGTACCATGGTATTATGTATAGCCATAAATGAGACCATTATACGAGAGGGAAGAAGACAATTGTTATTTATTTTTTCTTTCTTCTCTTACGGTATGTCGACTAATTTTTGCAGAACTAAGAACTTTGCAGGTCTTGACGCATAATACAAATTTCGTTATTGAAAGAGCCATCTTGAAAGCGTGTGTCTTCTTGGTGGCTATTATGGGGATTCAATTGTCTGCCTGAGCAAGCTGCAAACATAAAGTTTATTTCACTCGTAATTCAACTACATGTATACGTGTAACTATATGTACACAACAGTGTCCCGTCGATGGTATATGTATAACGTTACAGAATACGATCCTTCGCAAGCCAATTGTCCGTGGAGGCGTAATTTGGCTGATTATTATTAGATTGACGAAATAGTCTGGTGCTTGTAGTAGTTTGTCCAAGCACATCGAAGCCGCCCCACGTGGGTACCCTCTATGGGAGATATCTCACAGAATATTCGAATTACGTTCCCTTTCGAAAGACACAGGAGATCTTTTAAACTGCGAAACTTTGTAAAATAATTACAAACTCGTGTGCACGAAACTCAGGAATCGCGTAATGCAGGCCGATTAATCAGCCGTTACACTTGCAACGAGGTAAGAATACAATCGTGGTACAGGCCGTGGAAACGTTTGCACGCGGAACCACTGATGACAACCTTACCCGGGCAGCCCAGTCGGTCGGCTGCACAGCCGCAGAGAAAGAAGAGGGATGGCCGCGGCGACGATACGTACACCGCTACATACGCTTGGGCTACAATTTAGAAATAGCCATAGGGCTTTTGCAATGCGAGTATTAATTGCGAAAATCGTGGATTTGCGGATCGCGCCAAATTGCATTTTAATGAAACATATCGAACGAGGGAGATAGAAGCAGCAGGATTCAGCGATGATATGCAGTACGTATACAGGGTAGAAGGAAATTTCGTGCTGCGGCTTTTTAATTCTTAATGTATAAATCAAGGCGCGCTTCCTCGTAGCTTCTCCGTCGTCCTGACCTTTGTCAACTCGAAGGATCTCATTTGGAAATGTCGCGTCGTCTTCGGCAACTATT
Organism: Trachelus iudaicus; assembly: GCA_030142595.1. Classification (NCBI taxonomy): domain Eukaryota; kingdom Metazoa; phylum Arthropoda; class Insecta; order Hymenoptera; family Cephidae; genus Trachelus; species Trachelus iudaicus. The sequence goes on along the minus strand of JARQTH010000035.1, from coordinate 429,459 downwards.
TCCAGGAATAGAAAAGGACACGCACGCACGCGCGCGCGCGCGCGCGAGGCTAGTCCAGAACAGCAAGTGCCTGCAACTTGGACTGCGCAAAGCCAATCCTTGATCATCGACGAAAATAACTTTTGAATTGTTTGGTCGCCTTCTCTCATTAGGGAACTCTGCGCCCACAGGCCTAAAGAGAGACGATTCGGCAAGCCTCTTAGTGCCTTGGCGCTGTGGCATTGAAAGGACACATTCATCCATATATTCTTTCGAGCGATTACGCCGGAATTTGTCACGACTGCGACGTGTCGATGATTGGCCACTGCCAATACTCTTTCGTACAGGTGCGAAGAGAACACGCGCACCTACCGACTAAACACGCGACATAACGAAGGAACACCTAACTAAGGCGTCTTACCGATATCTTGAAGGAAAAGGAAAAAAAAAAAAAAAAAAAAATAATGGCTATAGTCTTCTCTTAATCTTGCTCTGCGCTTCTTGAAAATTATGAACCAAGTAGATCGCAGGCACCAGATAGGTAAAGACGAAACGATAAGAGACGTGGGTCTTGTTACTTGGAAAAAAAAAAAAAAAAAAAAAAATTGTTGATACGTTCAACCAGTGATAAAGCTCGTTAGCAAGTATCGGCGACTTTTGTGATGTCGATTCGGCTCGTCACAGCGACGCATACATACGTACCATATAGGCATTGCTGCAATCTTGTTGATTATTATGTCACTCGATGTACCCTATAGATAAGGAAAATGAGGATTTTAAGAGGTCAAACGGCATGCGTGAAAATGAGGGCCAGTGGCGTGTTGCCAAGAGGTAGACGCGCGCTAGGAGCGCCAAAAGTGCCAAGAACATCGTAATTTAATTTAATTATCAGGGCCTCATCGATCGCCGAGCGTGCATTAAGGACACGATTTGCGTCCAGGGACTTTGGGGCGTCTAAGTTTAGCCTTCGGCCGGGTTCGTCGTCAAGCTAAAGCGACATAACGGCCAACGAGCACAGCTTCCGAGCTCGGTTTGCTCGCATAAAATAAAACAGTGTACTATCGGCGCTCCGTCGGTATGGATAACTCAATCTCGGGATTCGTTGGAAGATAAAGGACCAGAGTGCTACCCCGTATACGGGCCAGATGTACGTGCGGGATAATCGTCCAGCAGGCTGCACAGGCTGCGCAGCTCGAATCAGTAGCTAAAATCTGGTGTTGCGCCGACCATGTGACCTCGTGCTTCCGACAGGCGTTGCCGTCCGACCTCCGGGAATTTGTGTCGCTCCGAGATATTTTCGAAAACGTTTTGTCATCGGCCAATGGATCTCCCTTGATCAACCTTTTTACTTAATTTACCAATGAGAGGAGCTTCGATGTCGCAGAAAAGATTAAGAAACGACTCACGAGAGTCCTCTCTTCCCTCTCTTCCCTCTCTTCCCTCCCTTTCCTCCCTTACCGCCCTTACCTCCCTTACCTTCGGCCGCGACCTCACGATGCTCTCGGGTTGAAGACGAAAGATCGCAAAATCGCTCGACCTCCAGACTCTCTTCCTGAGGAAAATTTGCGAAATCAAATTGGTCCCACCGAAGGCAAAGAGTACATAAAGAGAACATACATAGTTGGACGAAATTGCAATCCGCTCGATCGGCCAGCTGCCAGAATCGACACGAATCGACACGAATCGACACGAATCGACACGAGAGGAATCCTGACACGCGCGCGCACACACACACACACTTTACCTTTTCTCGTCGATGAAAGTGGATATCGATTATAAAGGATAATAGGCGAAAGTGCAAGAGTAATACGGGTGCGATTGAAATCAATCGTATCGTACATGTAACAATGGGGCTACTTTTCTCCGCGCTGATAGGATGCGTCGGCGTAATCGAACTTCTTGCCTGTTTGCGGGAGATCAAAGACGATCTCAAGAGCAGCCTCCATCCTCCCGCGGCGCCGTGTCTCTCTTATCATGGCTCGAATTACGAAAAATTGAGCTCGCACAATTCTCTCTGCAGTTGCAGTCACGTTTCTCGCAACGTCCAGCTGTCGCGAAGCGCAATCCAGAAGCTTGAAAATCTTCACGAGTACAGCTTGAGAGTGAAGAGCGAGCTGCGTTCCCTCGACGAAGACTTTGAGGATGGGACCCTTTCGGACTGCAGCACCGGCTACGTCCTCGACGGCTCCAGACCTGACTCTGCCCTCGGTCTCGAGGACCCCTCTCTCCCACTTGTCCTGGTTTCGCCTCCCGTCGATCAGTACGTCCGAATACCGACGCCCATACCGTTCGCTCTCGGCGAAGATATCTCGAGGTCCAGCTCCCTCTCAAATTCCTCCGTGGAGCGTGGAATCACTTTCGAGAACGAATCGGGCAACGAAGCTCCTACGAGGGAATCCTTCGACAAGCTGCCATCGGCAGGGAGCCTGATCTCTCGGAGCTCCTCCTCCTCCTCCTCCTCCTCCTCCTCCTCCTCCTCCTCCTCCTTGTCCTCGAAATCCTCCACGTCCTCTCATTCTCATTGTCAGTCCTCTTCCTCAGCAGCGCCGTCTTCGAGGGCCCGACACAGCTATTATGGCTCCTCGGATGTTCGGGGTTACGTGCAAAAGCGTTTATCGGAAGAGAACGAAGAACGAATATGCTATGGAAGAGTCCAGGATGAGCCATTCTACTGGGATCCGGAAGAACGAGCGTCCCTGCTGATCGAGACGCGCGTGCCAGTTGCCGAACCGTCGAAGCTTTCGAAATCGTCTAAACAGTCGACAACGATACTGCGAAAGGCTACGCGACTTAAATCTCGAAACGCCGATGTCAGCAAGTCTGCCGAGAACCTGACGTCAACGAGAAAGTCAAAACGACAAAGGGAACCGGAAAGACGCAAGTCCGATATTTCCGTGCAGACGGCCAATCGAGACTGCATGCGTGACGAGTCGACGAACACGTCGCCTCCGTTCAGCCCAAATATCTCCAGGTCTCGTAGCAAAGAGAGTTTCTCGGTCGAGGTGCAAACCAGCTTTGACGATGGGAGCACGAAGGAGCATTCTGTCTTCGATGGGGCAATCGCCGAGAGTAAAGGGGATCCGACGCGCAGGAAGAAAACGTGCTGGAGATCCTTAAAAGGAGAGAGTAAGAATCGAAAAGCGACCGGAGCGCAGGATGACTCCTTGGACGCTGATTGGACGAACGTCGTTTGGATGGGCAACGCGATTCCTTCCTTAGAAAAGAGCCAGAGCACGAAACTCCCTCCCAATGTCTCGCGTTTCAGGGAAGCTAATGAGAATGATTACGAGGCGGTCAAGGGTTACGTCGCACATTCGGAAGGCCGACGAATCGAATGTAAAGACGATGATCACGATGCTCGAGAGGAAGAAGACAACGAAAACGAAGGAAAAGTAAGAAGAAGAAGAAGAAGAAGCAGTTGGCGAATGTCTCTTAAGAAGGAGGACGGGACGGAGGATGACGAGTTTCTCGATGCCGACGAGGGTAGCTTTCCTGTATCGAGATCATCGTCGACAGGGAAGTTGAACGAGTGCTGTCGACCCGATAGCGAGTTGAACAAAGCATTCTGGGTAATCGAAAGACTTTCTATTATATGCTCGTGTGTGCGCGTGCGCGTGTGTGCTAATCGTGTCTATCATTTTTCATTAAGAATTTGCAGTCGTGTTACGGCCTATTGGGAATTACCTTATCACTGTTATCTTTGTCCCTGTTGCTCGAGGAAGGAATCGGTGTCGAAATAATAGTGCCAGAGTAGAAGCGGGCATTGCGTGCACGCGTGGCGGCAAAAGATCCTCGAGACGCTTCGGATCCGTGGATCCGTGGATCCGTGGATGCGTAGATGCGTGGTTGTGCGCTACTCGCATTGGTGCCCATTGGTGCCGTGTGCCCCATGTGCCGTGTGCCTTGGGCGGTCCAAGTGCTGCTTCGCCCAAAATATCAATCTCTGACTCGTACGCAATATCGCCCTGCGCATCCTCGTTTTACATTTTTCCAAATTACACGTCTCTCCAAAAAGTAACGACCCTAATGTTTCTTATTCTTATGAATTTTTAAACAACTGGCAATGCAACGACCCGCGCTCCCAATTGCCGTGCAACCTTTAAAAAGAGAGATAGCTCTGTTCACGTGTTTCTTCGTGATATCGAATTACCACACTGAGCCAAATTTCTTGGAAATTTCCAGGATCGAAAGTAAACAGGGACGATGTTTTTCTCAATTCATAAACGCAAGCATTGAAGACACGTCGTACGATTGTGAGACACGCTTTGGAACAATTTACTGGAATTCCAATGTTGCGGAAGCAGAGATGGCTGAAGTTCGATCGAACACCGACGCCCAACTGCAGCTCGATGCTCAACTTTCTAACGTTCGTTTAGGTCACTATGAATTTACATGTAATAGACTTGTCGCGCTTCGTCCGTAACCCTCGAATGTCGTTGCGACATGTCATTAAGCAAAACGTGGTGGTTCGTCGGGTTCGCGCTTTTCGATCCGTTTCTATCCGTCTCGCGTAAATACTTTATTGGTGAGGTGCGAAAAATTCCGAGAGCCTGTCTTCCCGACAACCAATTCTCTATTTCTTAATGCTATTTTTCGAAACCTCCGTCGACGATTCTTCAGCGAAGCAGGAACCACCTGTTTGGCAACTGGTCAAGTAATCGCAGCATCTAGCATAAGCAGTCTGCGTCACACGGCCTGATGCCTTCCGCCCTCTTCTTTGGTGAAGTGTGAAAAACTTGCGGCTTCTTACACCGCCGCCGCCCAATTTTAAAGCCCAGAGTTTCTCTCTCTCTCTCTCTCTGGCACATTCCGACGCTCTCCCTTTCTCTCTCTCTCTCTCTCTCTCTCTATATATATATATATATATATATCATCTCGTTCTTGCCTCTCGGATAAGCTTAAGGAGTTTATTGCGCGCGATGACACAAAAATAGAAAGGAGAAGCTTAGCATTTTCACATAAGGCAACTTTCAAAAGTATGAATCAATGCGTTCCAATGCTCGTGTGTCGCTGATAAGGCCTTCAAAAATAAAAAAAGAAGGTCCCTCTCTTGCTCAGATAATAAAAGTAAGCCCTCGCAGGACGCAGGATCCAAGCGGTTGCCACATGTCGCCCGTCTCTTTGAGGATATCGAATAGGGTGCGCGGGTGTCTACTTGGTAATTCTTCTTTCTGGCGTCCGTACGAGTCGACGGAGGAGACCGAAGGCGAAGAGTATCCGATCGGCGCGAAGCAGGAGGCCTAACCGTGCATGGAACCGAATCACCAAAAATAACTTGGAACGATTAGAATTTGTGCTGCGTGCTGTGTGTTCCGTGCGTTTCGCGAAAGATATCACGAAGGTATAGGCATATAAAAGTTGCACCCGGCACACTGCACTGGTTACGAAGGAGGAAGGGAGGGAGGGGGCGCGTGTGTTTCTGGAGTCGTCGGGATGCCGAAAATAGCATCCCGATATGACGCCCAGGGATCCGATCCTAGATTTCAGTCAGTTCGCAAACTCGAAAGGGACGCGGCGGTTCGTAGCTCTTATTTTTTGAGGCTCCCTTGCGTTCAGTTACTTTCGCACTTTCGCACTTTCGCACTTTCGCACTTTCGCACTTTCGTACCCGTAAAATACATTCGCGCGACAATTTCTCTTATAGTCCAAGACAATGGCGGATGTAGACAGTGTAGTGTACACGACCACCGAACGTAAAGTTCGCAAAGTGAAGAAGACCACCAAACGTAGGGAGAGTCACGACCAGAATGCCGAGGTTACCATCACGGAGGTCGACAGCACCCAGAACAACCACAACGCCATCGAAGAGTATGTGCTGGCTGAAGATAAACCGGCGTCTCTTCTCTTATTCTCTCTCTCTCTCTCTCTCTCTCTCTCTCTCTCTCTCTCTCTCTCTCTCTCTCTCCTCTTCTCCCGTATTCTTCTCTCGCCCTCATCCTCATTGTCGCCCGTCTCACCTCGTTCCAATGGCCAAGCCTCTCTTCGCTACCCCTTTATACCTTGAGTGCCAATTTTGTACTTGCGAATGAACGCGTCGACTGGCGAATATTGAGCAACTCGTATTTGAGAATTGTACGTTGATCGATTATCTTCGACGGAAGAGGTCTTCGTCGATGGTTTCCTCCCCCGCCTCCCCCTAATCGTCTCATACTTGTACATATTTAACTCAATTTCATTCTCGGTATAGATTTACGCAAACCTGACACACCTTTTAATTAGCAAGGCAGCGAATTATTAAGAAACGAAGGAAACGGTTGCATTTAAAATCGACTCTCGAATAATTCCTAGTATGTGGCACTCCAGGTATACTCCATCCGTTTAGCAGTAGCGAGTCTCTCCACTCGATACTCGTCAATTTCACGAAATTACTAACAATAAATTTATTAGAGTCACGAATGTATCAAACGCATACATATACTCAGCCAGCACATACAACATCATTCACTCAAGGTACATATTTTATTAAGAGCGTAAAGAAGGCAAGGACTCAGGAGTGCGCGTGACATGTGTTTTTTTTAGAGACTGCGTTAACCAGTGCACGACCTGCAAAGCGTATATGTATATGCAGTTATTGCAGCAAAGAGAAAATTTCATGTTTTTCTGCATCTCCTTTACACTTTATCTGGCTCTCTCTCTCTCTCTCTCGATCTATCCATCTATCTATCTATCTATCTATCTACGCTATGCCCTTCTGCCAACGAGCAGGCCCAAGTCAATGTTCCAATTAGTCTGGTTTACGATGTCGCGTATTTCTGTTTCAGTTGATTTTCAGCGGAGAATACACGAAGGCAATGAACAAGGACTGGCACAGTGGACACTTTTGCTGTTGGCAATGCGACGAGTCGCTGACTGGTCAACGCTACGTTCTCAGAGATGAACATCCATATTGCATCAAGTGTTACGAGAGTGTCTTCGCGAATGCATGCGAGGAGTGCAATAAAATTATCGGCATTGATTCGAAAGTGAGTAACGAGTGTGTACCTACAACGATTTTAAGCAACAGTTTGTAGGAGAAAAATTCAAGTTGGCCAAGTCAGCAAAGTCGGTCACTTCTAAAAATAGCCTGACCATATTAGCGGGGCCTTCGTACCAGCCTCTTCTACCGTATTCGCGGATTCGTTAACGATTTACGCACTTTGATACGCTCGTTCACGAGTTCACGCGCTCTTGGCACTCTTCTACATTCTCGCAATTACGTTCGTCCAAATGCATTCTCGTATCTTTAACTTAATTTAAGGTCGTACTCTCTCTCTCTCTCTCTCGAGAGAGAGAGAGAGCGATCGACTATCATGGAAAGAAACTAAAATTGGACGCTTCTTTTATTCAGGATCTCTCGTACAAGGATAAGCACTGGCACGAAGCTTGCTTCCTCTGTAACAAGTGCAGAGTCTCCCTGGTCGACAAACAATTCGGAAGTAAACTCGACAAGATCTACTGCGGCAACTGTTACGATGCTCAGTTTGCCAGCCGCTGCGACGGCTGCGGCGAAATCTTTCGGGCTGGTAAGTACCAAATTCTAAAGTTTTCATTCAACTATGATAAGGATGATAAGGACTATCCATCCTTGGCCAGGTAACGGGGACTCTATTTTGATAAGCAGAGCCGACTATAGAGATCTCTAAGCTGTATATTTGAACGAATGTTTTCGATCGAGCCCTAATCGCGCGATAGTATGAAAGTGAGAGGGTAATTAGGGTATACGAGAGGCGAACGCGTCGAGTAGCAGCGACAAACGGATCTTGCTTCGGCCGCCTCTTGTTAAGGTAAGCGAGTCAAGGTCACGATACCAGACACTCGACAATTACCGCCAACTGTCCGATTTCAAGTCGGATTGCAGCTTTTCGACAATTGGCATTTGCCTTGGTGTCCGGTCCTTCGGAGCAGAATTTAAAAATATTAAAACTGAACTGCAAGGTTTCATTCAATAACAACGCTGCTCTTAAGCTATCGTACGCGCGTGCACGCGTTACCCGAGCGATGACGTCAGAAGCGAGAAAAGCTTTACAACCATCTTTCCCCTTGGTTTTTCATCGATGCGTCAAAGTATTCGATCAGCCGCTTCGACATATGGGAAGGAAGCCGGATCACCTTGATTCGAAATTCACAAAAGCCTTGCTCTCTGGAGATTGCCGCTCGCGAAGAGTCAGTTCTTTTAATAACCATTAATAACCTTAAAATAACAATTCAGTCTCTACTGTATAGTGTCTGCCTGATTTAGCAACATTTTTTTATTTTCATTTTTGGACACTCTATACACCTAAACGAAGATGACCTGGGTTTCCGAGCATGTAAGGAGGCTGGCTCAGCTAATATTTTGAGAAATAATGGAAAACGAAGGAGATTCATTTTTTTTAAGTGTTTATTACTTCCGACGTCGTCACTCGATCTACGTGTGCGCTCGCACATAGAATCGCTGATCGCAGCCTTAAAAGCAGAATCGAAGGTAGAAAAATTAAAAAGAAAGAATTATTATAGAACATTGAAGCGCGTAAAATTATTCCTTTGTACGTTCAAAGTACAAAATCGAATCCCAACAAGTGGAATAAAATGAAAGCATCGTCGTCGTCGAATTGAACATACACTTGGCGACACTATAGACCTACAAATCGCACCTGTCCATCCATATAGAAGCGACGTGGTGTGTCTGTCTGCGTATGTGTGTGTGTGTGTGTGCGCGTTGCTCGCGCACGTTACGAGAAAGAGGCAACGAGGAATAGCGTGAGAAATTAATTAAATATAGGCTGACAATGAATTACCTGACTGCTTCGAGTTTTAATCCACGCGCAAAAGATTTTTGAATCTCAAGGGGAAGCGAGGCAGTCGAGTCTAGTTCATTAAGGTCAATCCGCATAATGGGTGCTGAATGTTGAGCGCTGGAAGATGAAGGATAGAAGACGGAAGGAGGCAAGGGGCAAGGGGCCAGGGGGCCAGGGGGGCAGGGGGCAGGATGGCCTACGCGTTATGCGTCCATCGCCCACGTTTCCGATAGCTTAGCGGCTTACCTCAGCTACCAGATTTCTCATTCGAGCGTGACGCGTACATAAATGTACTGGAAGAATAAGAAGAATAACGCCAGTTCGGTCCGCAAGTTTACAGAATACCTGGGAGTGCGCTCCGCGCCTATACTTATACCCTTTTCTAGCCATTTTAATTTCCCTCTTTGTAAACTGGCCATTTTTCCATTTCGTCATGACTCAGTAACATTCTCAAAGTGTACTTCGTATGTCGTTGACGCAAAAGACAGAAGCTGAAGGATTATCATGTCGCTACTTGTGCCTCGCGCGGGGTTAAGCAAGGTTGGAGGAAACTTTTAGCCGTCCTGAAGAGTCATACTCAATAAAGAGCCCACACTAATATGGGAACATTTAACAAAATTAATTTCTTGCGGCCCGAGATGTGGATCATGCGGTTTAACTGCGAAGGTCATAGATCCAAGATTGCGGGGATGGATTTAGCACTCTCCCTAGCTTGAAGGATCACTGTCTTCCATGGTAGACTTTCACTACGGTCTCGATCGGCGGCAGGAAATAGGCCAGCAATTTTTTATTTTCGAGTCTCGATCCCCGATTCGGGAGATTTCGGCAAAATTTGTCTGCAGTCAGGTGAAAATTGTCCCTCCAGAGATGATGAGCTGGAGGAGTAGTAGGAGGAGTAGGAGGAGTAGGAGGGAAGAGATAGATAGAGAGAGAGAATGCTTCTTCTTCCGGTGACACAATGACAGTTCCAATGACTATAGAGAGCCGAGCGACTTATCACCATAACATATAATATTGTATGTTATATTGCGCCTGCTCGCTGCTCGTTCCTCGTTGCTGTTCGGTTCAACATTGAGGCTCAGTAGCTCGGAAGCCTTCGTGCCAATCGCGTCTGGCACCGATACCGATTCCCTCTATACTTTTGCGTTCCCTTCTTTCTTATAGTCAACAGACTGTTCGGTTCTGATCGATTGTCAAACTGACACGTGGTAAAGGATCCCTCGACGCATCAACGAGACTTTTTATTATTCGATCGTTGCCACTTGAACGTAAATCTAGGCGGATCCCTCTGGAAGGGCGCAACATTTTTTGTAGTTTCGCGAGAATCTTATTTGCTAATCTTTTCAAATAAAACGTCCATCTTTGCTACTGCCTTGCCGTTCGACCTGCCGACTCGAAGAGCGCTAATTTCAATTGATTTTCCTTGAGAGACACCGCGAGGCCTGCAGCAGTGCAAGTTAACAAATGAACAAGTACGCGAGAAGTTTATCGAATGAGCTTATCGTCGGTGTTTATTCTTATTTTATCGGGCAGATATAGATGCTACCTTTAATCTTGACGTTGGCCAATTAATGTACAGTCCGCTCGCTTATCGCGAATATTGAGCACACGGAGCTCGATCGATTGGGTTTGGGTTTTCGGTAGTTCGGGTTTTACTAAGGTTATACCATTATCACTCGAGACACAACCTGGCCGCGTTTTAAAGAGTTTCGAGCTCGCAAGAAACTATCGGCGCGATCGTCTGCTCCGAGATACAGCGATAGAACGGCAAGTGGGATCTGTTCTCGAATAATATACGCTCGGTCGATCGTTCGTTGGTCGCACAATGATTCTCAATCCGCAGAGCGTGCGTCGCGTACGGGAGACGTAAAACGATTCTATTCCGCCGATGCGCCACTCGCCAAGTGAAAAACAGTGCGGATCAAAGTCAATCGGAATCTGCCGTCACTTTGATAATCCGACTTTTGAGAGGGGCGATCGTCACTTTGGTCTTCGAGGTGCTCGAAGGCGACCCCTTACAGCCTTCCTTTCCTCCAGATTGCATTCTCCTAATTTGACAGTTTTCATTCAAGTGGCAAACCGTGATCGATAAATCAAAATGCCCCACGGTGTACTTAGCTTATGCGTTTTAACATAAAGTGGTGTTGAAGGACGACAGCGAGAATCGGATTGGATATTGTTTGCCGTGCCAATTACAACGAACCTTTGAATTTCTATTCTTGAATAGAAGAACGGCGTGTTGCCACACACACACACACACACACACACACACATTAAATTCAGTTTCAATCGTAAAAGATGGCGACGGACGCTCTGAGCGATCGCTTGGCAAACCGGCTGAATCTTCAGACGAAGACTGTCGGCGAAGAGAGGATCAAAAGAGCTAAAGAGAAGGACGAGGACGTCGCGATATTCAGTATGTTTCCAATGGAGGGCGATTCGAAGTTTCGATGTTGTCTGGGCAAAGAGTGCTTATTGGGCGATCCGAAAATGGCTGAACCAGGTGAATCGATGGAGCATCTGCTCTTATCTTTATCTTGCCCCCCCCCCCCCAACTCCACCCAACTCCTCCATCCTCATTGCTTCAAGATCGGACGTGCACGCAGCCGTCAAGATCTGGGCCGCGATAGACCGCGAAACCACTAACCTACTGACTCTAGATGTGCGCGCATTCGTCCTGATGCATTGACAGAGCCACGTGTCCTTATGTGGATAGGATCATTACCATTACCGAGCATAGCATCCCGTAAGTTGGCTAAGCTCGCTAACCGTGGGACGGCCTGTCAATATGGCGTCAATCTCCTCGTCGTCTTACCATCCTCCGATATTAATATTCTCCAATATCTTGAAGTACAAGTGATTTCGCCAAATGGCCTTGCGAATCACGAACGTTCACGTAGGTCAAGACGCACGTTACTTAAAGTTTTCTTGTATATTTAGATGTGACTCATGTCGACTCCAGCGGCACAAACTTTCATGTCTGCAGGCCATTCCGCGGCACTGCACGCCGGTTGCCGATTTCTCGTTCTATCGAGAGCCGCCGCCGCCGCCGCCGCCGCCGCCGCCGCCGCCGCCGCCACGAGCACCTCCTATGCCTCCTCGCGCGTCTACCCATCGCATCCGTCGTGGCACGGCTATCCGTCGATCTTCCACTTACTCTCGAGATTCGTAGGATCGATCCGTCGTCCATCGTTGCTCGAGTCGCGTCAGTCTGTGCGTACGCCATGGGAGTCCTTTTTTTTTTTGCCGCAATACATTAAGTTATTGCTACACCGAGAGACCTTGGCCCATCCGACCGTTTATACGTATACGGAGGTAGCTTGGACCTCGTGACGTCACTCCGTCTCTCTTGAGTCACACGAGCGGGCGTAAGAAGAACCATCTGTGAGCGCGCGAGGAAGGAGACGCTTGCCGATAAAAATCTAAAAATCCCTACGAAAAGAACAACAACTAACGGGGATAGTCTCCTCGTTCCTGATCCTTCTCCTTCTCTCCGTCGTTTCGTAGCAACTTTTAAGCCGATCTTTTCGTTAGATCATCCTTCGAAATGGCCGGTGCGCAGTCATGCACTAAAATAGCCAGTGACATAACCAAAAGTAATCATAAGGCGACTCCCCAAGGAGGAGGAGGGACTCACTGCTTTCGCACAGTCAGACGTAACCGGTCAGTCTTAAGAATTTATAGGCAAATGTTTTCCCTTACCGGTTTATTAATAATTGTACTTTCGGGCAATCAGCTGCTCACACTTGAATTTCCACGTTCCCCAGAGTCAGTTCCAGCCGTGCGCCAACGCACGGCGATGCTCTTCGATATTTCGGCCAGCCGCTTTCGGTCGGCCGCCGCCGCATCCACGTAGCGCAAGATTCCTCGAGATCATCAATTTACTTTACTATCTCGTACCAAATAGTCTTGCGTATTGCCGATCGGACTTTGCGAACGCACGTCTAATCCCCTTCCCTGAGCATGACGTATTCGATTAGCATAACCCGTTAACGGAGAGCGACGTCCCACGTTTCTGCTGCTCCAAACATGGGAATTTCTTAGAATTTCATGACAATGCCAAATCATCGAACCATACAATATTTAATATTTCACATACTTCTTTCCTAGATGCGTTTCCATGTCTCTGTCAGATTCGGTAACACGAGCATTCGAATCCTTAAAAAAAATTTGTTCACATTTATTTATGGTCGCAATGTCAACTTTAAAAAAACGGTTTTATACGCTTAAACGTTAGGATATTAAAATGTAGACGTTTCGATGCCGCATTGCGGATTCTACCCATGAATCATCGCCTCGTTAAGTTGCGCGAATCACGAATTTTCAGCCAGTACCGAATGGTACGAGACTCACTCCTTTTATAGAAATAATGGCCTGGGCTAGAAGGAGAAGAAGACAAGGATGAGATCGATTTGTTTTCGAATGACAAAACTTATCTTTAGAAAACTTTGGCCGAAGGTGCAAGAAGAGTCGATATTGCGGGTATTACGGGGGCCGAACGATACTAAATGATAACAAGACGCAAGAGGAAATTAAGGAATCGGAAACACTAGACTGTGCGTTTATTTGTCGGCAGGCACCAAGAAGATGGAGTACAAGACGAGACAGTGGCACGAGAAGTGCTTCTGCTGTGTCGTTTGCAAGAATCCCATCGGAACGAAGAGCTTCATTCCGCGCGAACAGGAAATTTATTGCGCCGGATGTTACGAAGACAAGTTCGCAACCCGCTGCGTTAAATGCAATAAGGTAGGAAGGAGCAACGCGGTGGTTGCTCTTGTCGCTCCGATAGGAGGAGCCGTCTTGACCTTCGAGCCCTCATTATACTTCCAGATCATCACCAGTGGCGGTGTAACTTACAAAAACGAGCCCTGGCACAGAGATTGCTTCACCTGCAGCAACTGCAGCACCTCCTTGGCCGGTCAACGATTTACCTCTCGCGACGAGAAGCCCTACTGCGCCGACTGCTTCGGGGAGCTCTTCGCCAAGAGGTGCACCGCCTGCACCAAGCCGATCACCGGTAGGTCTTCCCCCTCCCCCTTTGCATCTCATCGACTAACGTTACCTCACTTTTGCATCACGAATGACTTACAAGTCAATTTTCTGCCAGCATTCGAAAACTCTAGAATTACGATGCTCTCTAGGTATTGGCGGCACGCGATTCATATCCTTCGAGGATAGACACTGGCACAATGATTGCTTTATCTGCGCCGGATGCAGGACTTCCTTGGTTGGTCGTGGCTTCATTACCGACGGCGATGACATTATTTGTCCGGAGTGCGCCAAGCAGAAGCTCATGTAAGAAGAAGGAAGGATGGAAGGATGGAAGGATGGAAGGAACGAAGGAAGGAAGGAAGGATCGGCGGAGGTACTTGGCTGGAGCGATGCAGCCTCGAGCCCAGGATCATCACGTATCCTCGCTACTGTGCCCTTTGCCCTTTGCCGTTTGAGATACGTATATTTGTCACCGCCAAGCCCCTCGTCCTCGTCCTCGTCCTCGTCCTCGTCCTCGTCCCTCTTCAGTCGACTACTTAAACGCGAAGGACACCATCATTCGCATCGGACCTACGAAAATTGCGAGGAGACGCGCTTACCTGCATCCAAGCGTTGTAACGATAATTTTTATTTTTCTTTAATCTCACATTAGCTCGAACGTCGATCCGTATCCGAGCAGCTTTCTAGGAGTTACTTGCAATTTAACAATCAAAGTAACTGCCACTTGTATTGTAATTAGTAATTATCTATACGGCATTACGAATTCTAACCAATAATAATGTGATTCATCGCCTGTTGGGTGCGATACTCCTCAAAATCTCCTCGTAAAACGTCAGAGTCGATCAAAACAACACGAATGCCTTATAAATCATACGTCAAGAATCAATAATTCGGCACTGACCGTTTCGAGAATATTCGTTGCGGCAGCGCGTTATGACGTTAGTCGGTACACGAATAAAATGTATTTGCTTTTTTTGACAGTTTGAAAACAATTAATCGACTAGCAAGGCACGCGTGGTTCTTCATAAAATTTATTATTCACAAATTCACAAATTAAGCATGCGCATGGTTTCGCATTGAAATATATTCTATTTGTCTCTTTTTTAACATATATTTTAGTAATTTTATGAAATACCGCGTGTAAATAGCTAAGGCTTTCCCTGATTTCCATCTGTCAAAAAGAAAACCAAACTAATTTTACCCGTGGATTGACTATGGTATATATTTAAACAAAGTTCTATATGCATATATTTTATTTAACTGATTCTCTCTCTCTCTCTCTCTCTCTCTTTCTCTTTCTCTCTCTATCTCTTTCTCTGTTTCATTATTCTATCTATCTCTCTCTCTCTCTGTCTCTCTCGCATCTTGCCCTCTCGTTCTCTTTCTTATCTTCTTCTTTCTATTGGTCTGTAATCAGTAAATCACATGTGCCGGCGTCAATTGTGGGATAACTCATTTAGAAATACGGTATTGGCATGGACTTGTACCTACCAACTATCGATCGTGCGATTCGATGGACATCTTCTAGAATTGCCGCTGTTTATGGAAGAGTAACTCATCTTCATAATCACTCGCACGAATCATGATTTACACTCGTTTTTTTTAAACATATATTTACGCACACGTACATACACACATATGGAAACATACATGAGCACACTGGCACTCGCACTCAAACTTACACGTACACATACACATACACCTATACCTACTATACCTATATAGCAACACTCACACTTTACACTTTACACTTTACACTTTACACTTTACACTTTACACTTTACACTTTACACTTGCACTTACAGACGCGAGCATTCGCGCGCCCAAGTGACACGCATAAGAGACGCTACACAAAACACACGGGACAATAAGAGTGCATACGACAAACTATCTGTGGCCTTATTCACACAAATCACACGAGACACGTGATTAATTAATGATATAAAACATGATGTTATCCAATGCGCTAGAAACGAAAAATATATAACGCAATTAGGGAAAAAAAAAAAGCAATTAATACGAAGAAACCTTAATATTACCGTGACCAATAAATTACATCCGCTTTATATTCTTACAAACACTTACATACTAATCGTTTTAAATAGTACACGATATATAGAACACATTCTGTATCGAATCTATCTTGTTATTATATATTGTACAATTGCTAAAGGAATAAATGTAATTATTTACAACGAATGTAGTGCTCGAAGTTGACATAAATGTTTAAAAGGAAGTTGCAACTGCATCTTGCCAGAAGAATATACTTACATTTTGATCGATTGTTCTCAAGTATCGAACAGACGATTTTACGAAGGGACGAATTATCCGCCGGGTCGCATAGTGTTTTATACTTGATCGTGATCTCGCCTCTCACGCTGCACTACCGTATACTCGTATGTTATACTAATAGAAAATGGAAGGAGCTTCTCAAGCTCGAGAGCCCAAATTCCCCGAAGGTGGAGCTTCTTCCACATAGGGATTTATGCCGATGCGGCCACACGTGCCTTCGCCACCGGTCCTCTGCTTTACCTCGATTCATCCTACCGAAAGATGGACCTTGGCAACCTTAATCGATGGAGGCTGGAGATATTATCCTACAGACGGTGGTGCAGCGTGAAGATACGAAATTTGTAAAATTTTTAAACGGGAACATTAGAACCAAAACGTGTGAAAAATCAGAGATGGATGGACGGATTCCATCCATTAGTGACCGTTAGAAAATTAATAAAATTGAATTGCACAATTAGTTAATCAGGGTTAATAATATTCCTATATGATATGATATTCTGATGCCGAAACTTAATAAATATTGTTTTATTCGATAGAAATCATGTGCTGTATTATATACATAAGTGTCTAACAGTGCAAATACAAACAAAAACGACAGACGTCAAATGCCATTCTTCGTGATTGATCGTAAGAATTAAATACTCGTGATTAAAGGGGAAAGCTTATCATTAATTATTTATATAACTTCGATGTACGTATCTCCTGAATGATAAAGATAGGTAGAAATGGAATAGTTAGACAATTTTAAACGTTAGATATTTAACTATGAACCTCGAAAAAGGGTTGTGCTATAATAATATAGTATATAAACAATAAGCAGTGTACGAATTTAAAGCCACAAGGAAGAATGACGAATGGCAGTGAGCGCGACTTGCTGTATGTAGAAGGAAACGAAGAGGAGCAACTGCGAGAGGCTGGGGATGAAGCAGCCTGAAAAAAAAAGTTGACATTAACGGTGCGCATTTTATAGCTCGCTCTTCGCCGACAGAAGGTATCTTGCCCTTGGACGGCAGCGTCTTGACGCTGATTCTAATGTCATCGTTGTCATCGTAGGTTGGATCATCAGCAGGAACTCGATCGCCATATTTTTATTTAATGTATAACGGTATTAAGAGGGTGTGACTGTGTCGACGAACTCGAAATGGTCTTCTTTCCAAGCACGTTTCTTTCGGGACTCGGACTGGGACTAGAACTGGGACTTGGCGATGAACTTGGTGATCTTGAACTGCTCGAACTTCTCCTATCACGACGCCTCTGCTCTATAAGGTTCTTCTGCGACCACAATGGGCCTCGCACTACCTTCAAGATTGTCTCGAGCTCGTACGCCTCGTCTTTCAATCTGTTATATCGATCGACGTCCAGACCGACTTTTTTTGCCTTCTTATGCAGAACGAGGAGATGACGCCTATCGAGGACGTCTGGCAACATGTACTCCTAAAAGTGAATACGATCGAATACGATCGAATGGGTATATTAAGAGTGTCTAGTTGCGGCACGGTAATGCCGCTGCGTTTCATTAAAAGTTCCCACCTGTTTCGTTAGAAGAAAGTAAATGTAGCAACCCATGGCTGTGCCGTAAGTCACGAAGTACGTGACAGGCTCCATGATGTCCCAGGAATATTCCCACCAGGTGAGTCTGGCTAAAACACCAAATTGTACGGACATCATCACAAGTCCAGCCCACGTTGACAAATTGGCACGTCTCGCAGCAGTAGTTTCTAGTTCCAAGCGTTTCTGCAAATTCGAACAACATTTTTTTCATTAAAGACACGATACTCGCTGAGAAAAAGTTCTTACTTGAGGCCGATAGACGCGATTCACGATAAGCGGGACGAGCATTATAAGAATATTACGACCCTACTAGAACTGACCAGTACTACTATACTTTTTGAACTCACTTGCTCGAGTGGCTCCAACTCGAGCCTAATGTCCTCCAGTTGAGCTATGACTTGTCTCTCGAGTTCTGCGTGATGTTCTCGCACGTGCAAAGATTCGTAAAGCTGTCCTACCAAGGTCTGCACGTCCGACAACTTTTCCATATCCTCCTAAAAATTATAGAAAACCTGAGGTAGAAATCTTCAAGAAAATCGTCACAGAAAATAGGAAGTGTTAGACGTAGCATAGTGTAGCACGCGATGTTCAATTCGTCGAGCAAAGTTTAAGGTCAAGTAAAAAGGACAGATAAACAGCTGTTAGCTGTTCTTAACTCGCAGTTGGATAGTTGGGTCTTACCATAGAGCGCGATGAATGCTGGGGCGGGGTGACCGTATAAACGTTGTCGTTGATAATCAGTTTAAAGTCGTCCTCGATCAAGGACTCTATCGTGTTACTTGCGGCTATTCTCAGTCCATCTGGATATTGAGCGATAATGTCCAACTTGAGTTGATAATGTTGAGATAATATAATATTTAGCGTTAAGCTTATTTGCGAGAAATCGATTCCAAAAGGCCATAAATCGCCGGACACGTCGGTCTCACGAAGCACGTACTCTCGCAAGTCGAAGAAATCCTGAGTCTTCTGTTCTCACCTAGGGTAGTTACCGTTGCTCGATCGATTCCTCGATCTTCTTGCTTCAACATCGCCATGAAGTCCCCAACGGTGTGTGTAATTGGCTTCAGAGTGAAGATACATCTTTCTCTTCGAGAGGGCAACGGCACGGTAATCCTCGGAAGACCCTTGTGATAAACCAGACTCACCTCTGAAAGATAAGGTACAATGCTTGACACATACATGTAGGTCCGGAATTCGCACATTAAATTGAGATATTCAGTAGTAGCTTTGGTTGCAATTGGCAATCTGACAAAGAGATTTCCCGTGTAATAATGACATTGCGAATGGATTTCAAGTTATTGTCAAAGTGTTCCGAGTGATGCTGGTGATGATAGTGTCGCAGGGAGAAACCATGAACGCTCTTGTGAGAATGCTCGCGTGATGCAGGCGTAATCGAGAGCTAGGCCACAACCTGGTTAGCAGACATTGATATGAAGTAGGTATCAGAGTGTGGAGAGCAGATGATGGAAAGAGTAGTGGCTCGAGCTGGCCAGAGATGAGAATGGAATGGCTGAGAATGTATAAAGCTGAAGCTCGTACGAACGTTAAGCAGGTCGGAACCAAGTAACAAACTGAGAGTCGAGTCTTATTGTTGGATCGGATATAGTTATAATAATGTTGCCTTTTTTAAGGATAAAAGCAAAAATGTAAAAGAGAGTGAAACTACAGGACAAAGTAACGGTGAGGGGGTGAGGGGATTGCATGAATCGTATGTCGTTCATCAGAATTAGTATTATAGGCATTCGGTGCGAATAAAGCGGAGCGCCTATTTCGTTATTGACTTGCGCAATTCGTTAATCAGCCAATTTCCTCTGCGAAAATGACATTAGCCACGCGGGAGTCTCGGCCGATTTTTAAATACAATCGCTCGTGTCTTCGACAATTCGAAAGTCGACGGAAACGCGGTCGCGTGTGCCACGAATGCCAGCCGCGCAATCCTCAGGTTTCCGGGCCTCGCCACCTCGTAGGAGTCACCAATGGCAGCGAATCTTTCAATCCCTAGCGGCACAATTGTTTTAATGAAACGGCAACATCCGACAATTACCGACTAGCCGTTACGTTCGCGTTAAACACGCTTGCACCTTATTCTCGGCAAGACCTGCATGGAAGGGATGGAAAGGAAGTCCTCTCGCGCGTAAACTCTCTTAGAAGCTTTCGGATGTCAGTAGACAGTGGGATCTCGTTCGGTTAATAACACGCTTATCGATGGTGTCTACATTATTAGCCATACGCGTGCGCGCATCTACGACTTTTGTGCGGAAATTTGGCTCGTATAGCGCGTCGTGTCTACACGTTTGACCCTTATTTTCGGAAAAAGCAAGAGGACAAAAAAGTGAGTAGTTTCGAGAACTCTTCTCGCTTTTGGCGTTTCCCATTGTATTACACCATCGGCGGTCATTGTAAACGAAGAGGACATCACCACCGAACACGACACACAACACGAGTTTTATAAACAAGAATACCCCGAATTGATGCTTGTGTCTTATTCCAAAAAAAAATTGGAAAATAAGACAACAATAGACTGTACTAACAAACTATATTTTTCAATTTATTTTATGTGGGTCAAAGACCGTGTGGTCAAGACCCTTTCTCGAAAAAGTTTACGTAGGAACAACACTCGGTTCACATAAAAGTATAGACTCGTCAACTCGTGCACTCTTATTGAGCATTGGACAAGCCACACTCCCATGCGAGAAAGACACCACGCGTAGAGTCCATCTATCGGACATTGATGGTACTACGAGACGCCAAGATTAACAAGACGACAAACATTGCCATTGAGAAAAAATAAAATGAAAAAAGAATGACAAAGTGAAAAGAGTCGAAAGACAGTGGGAAATGAAAAATTTGAATTCAGAATAGAATACAAGAGATAAAGGAGAAATAACGAAGAAAAACTGAAATAAAAAAAATAATATAAAGGGTTACTGTCGTGAAAAGGAACATCAGGCTAATCAGTGTTATGGGAGGTGTTCACAGTGGAAGTCACAGCTTGGGAGATGCTTTGTGGGTTCACGAAAGGCAACGACAACGATGTCACCGGTAAGTAAAGTCAAAGATACAAAATTATGATTATGTGTTTGACTTTGATATAATATAGAATTTTAGCTTCATTTTCGGCGAGTGCATAATAATCATTTGTCAGATTGTCGAATACTCGTGTAACGGTGATAGTTCCGGCGGCGCCTATTAGTGCTCGTGATCTAGTTGGTCGGTCGACGTTACTGTACATGAAAATGAGATCAGTGTTCGCGTTGCGTGCCGAAAGTCTCGCTCGGCTAGCGACTGAAAATCGTATACCGGAAATGCTAGCTAACCGAACTGTTCGGCGTCTGCAATATTCCTTAGGAGCGACCCATGCATGCCCAATCTTCTGGTATTGTCCCCCGTCATCCACGATAGTTCTTTCGAAGCTTTTCACTTTTACGTCTCTTGCGAAAAGAACAATAAATAAATAACCTACGGAACCGCACGAATGGGAGCCGCACGAATTGAGGATGGGAGGCGGAAGAAAAAAAAAAAAAACAACGAAATGCCGGATATCCGTTTGTGCACGGGATTCAGCACGGCGATACGTCGCATTGCCGCCGCACTGCTTCAGTGCTACCGATCGGACATACAGTGCATAGCCGCGTCGGACGAAGTACTCGAATATTTTAGATGAAATTCTGGCGACGAGAGTGCATGCGCGCGAATAGACTGTTGTTAACTCTTGGTCCTACCTAATTGGCAAGCTATTGACATATTGTAATAGCAAGCCAAAGGTAAATATCGGATTTTGAGAGGATCGACGTATCTCGCACGATGTTTTCCATAAGGATGGTGTATTATCAAGTCACCATGGAATTTGACGACGACACCGGCAAACAGATCAGGTACAATTAGATTAAAAAGTCTGCAATTACTGCGCGTCTCATCTTCCAACTCCTCGCCGTGTGCAGCCTTTCAGTCGTATTCTCCTATTAACCGTAATTCGCTAGCAGCACCCTCCCAACATCCTGTACGGTGAAGACATAAGGAATTACGTGGGGTCGATGCAACCTCATGTTTTTCTTTAATATATTTTCTTAACGTTCATCGACAATGAAGACGACGCGAAACAATAATACGTTTATTAACGCTAAAAAGGATAAAAAAAATATAAAAGATCGGGAAGACGATGAAACGCGCGTGCCGTAGTTCCGTTCTGCTCGAAAGGCTTGCGTCCTTGACACACTGTGAACGTTTTATTTCGTGATAACCAACATCCCAAGAGAAACAACTATCGATTTCCTATAGGATCCAAGTCTTTGGTCGCTTCTCTTTGATTACTTTAGAATTTCAGATAAAGAACAATTGGAAAATCGCGCAAATGCATTTGCTGATTCTCGTTGCACTGTTACTCCCATGAGCACGTTTCCGCTGTCGAGGATACTTCCGTTCATCAGAGTCGCGATTGAGACGCGATGGGCCTGCGGCTGCAGATCGGGTGACTAGTGCTTGCAAATAATACTACGAGTAAACGTTCGCTTGCCTTGTGACTCAAGAAAAGAGTTCCTGAGTTCCTGAGTTCCTAATCGATAAACCCAACACGCGCCAATGCCAATTGCTTTGTACATTAAATTACGTAATCAATTTAGCAGCAGCAATGACACTCTCATTCGAAAACATCAGTCAAGGTGCATCGTCAAAGGTAGCCGCAGGTTTCCTTCTACTTGTCTCTATTTGCGCTGTCTCCTTCTACCTCCTGTTTGCCCTCTGTCTCGCGTTCCCCTCGCGCCTTCCTCCATTCTTCACGGCGCCCACGGTAGATTGCGCATGCTAGTTAGTTGTGTCTAGTTAGTGTCGACGGGCAGAGTCGCGCGTGGTGAACGGATACCAAATCTTCTACCATAAAGTCGTCAAAATACGTACACCTACCGATTGTAAGCGGAAAATAATAAAGAGGAGCGATTAATTATCAACTAGAAAAGATCGGCATTCTATTTAAGGTAAAGGATAAGTGATAGCACAGGACGATGATTCTATTAAGAAGAGAGCTCTTAGTCCCGTAACGAGTCGCCCATTAAAGATGCTTGGACTTTGCTTCCTAGTAGATGGACCAGATAGTGTTTCAAATTGACGAATAAAAGGCCCGCAACCTAACTCATAATGACGCCTTCTTACGTGTGTGCCCTTTTAATACTAATAACTAATAACGCAACAACACGCTGAGGCTTGTGCGGAGAGGAAAAGAATAAATGAGGCTGCATAAGCATATTTTTATAATTAATTGGGAAATTCAGTACTAGATAGAAGGTTCCGTTTGAGGGAAGACTCTTTCTTTCTTTCTCTCTCTCTCTCTCTCTCTCTCTCTCTCCCCACGCGAGTAAGTATGCACTCGGCGGATCTCAATAACTCGTGATGTAATTACGTAAGCCGTGTACGTGACGTCGCTTTAGCTCTCGTGCCCCCCCCCCCTCCCCCCACCACGTCCGTGCTCCTACCACAGAAACAATGCGACAAGACACCGCTTTTGCTTCTCGAGGGTCGTTCCAGTTCCTGTACCCTATACCGTGTTTACAAAAGCATAGCGAATTGTGGCCTCGTGTTTTGCATGTCCATGACAGCAATCCGGCAAAACGTAGCTGGGTGTAGTTCGGTAGGTACACTACGTTATGCGAGCTATGAGCTATCAAGTGCTTATTCGTTGGCTCTCGTTTCTTTGCCGCTTCGTATTACTTATAGCGTGGATGCGGTGTGTTCGATATAATACTTTCTCTTGTTAGTCTCATCTTCAGGATAAAATGGCATACATATGGTATGGAAGGATGGAGAAAATAGAAGAAGGACAGAGTGACACTACCTCAAACCAATAATAATTTTCTCTCCTTTTTTCCGACTAGTCCCGTATTCTTCCATATTCTTTGGTCAGTTAATCGACATACATCCTATAACTTCCACTGTATGCTTTCGTATTTTCGTAAAAATAGATTTTGACTGTTTTTCTTGGTTCGTAATAGAGTCGACCTTTCGGCAAATTATCAGTGGCATAGTTGAATTATCGCCTTACCACATTGGAAACTCTTATACGGTAGACTCTAATGAACAAAGCAAAATCGCCAAGACAAGACTCGTGATTGAATATTCGGTACTGATGGCAGGGAGGGTGTAGCTGGCAGCAGTCGTTATGGCAAACGTGGAAGTGAATCCTTGGAGACAGCAGAGCAGAAGAAACTCTTAAAGAGAACGAGGAGTTTGGCTCTCATTGCCGAGGACAACGTGAGGAAGGAACAGGAGTGCCGATACCTTCGACTAGGGGAGCCCTTCGATGTCCCTCGCAAAGCTCAGCTTATCCCCAGAGCAAAGCTAATAGACCGCAATTCACTCAAGGACAGGTAAGAAGCAACAAAGCGAGAAAAAGAGAAAGAGAGAGAGAGAGAGAGAGAGAGAGAGAGAGAGAGAGAATATATGTCCATCCTGGCTTGACCCTCGCAGGTATATTACTTACATTCTGTGAGTTGTTGGACCGTTTAATAAATTAATCGATAGACCACAAAACTGTTCGATCAATCAGCCACCGTTAATTCCTATTACTCGTTTCTCAGATTGTCCAGAAGTCAACAACATCTCTCGGAATCATATAATTCCGACAGATTAAGAGAATCCTTAAAGACAGATCAAAATCCTGTTTGTTGCTTTCGAGAGGAAAATCGTTTTCGTGATCACGATCGTCTCAATATCCTCGAGTGGCCCGACCATCTGAGACGATACCACAGCGTTCAAGTTCTCGACGGCGTCGGGGGCCTCGTCGACATCGTCGAGGACGACTGGCCTCTCGAAGAGAACAGAAGCCTCGACTGTATCTATACGCAGGTTCGTACGAAACTTAATTTGTTCAATTCCTTCAAATTCTCATTCTCAACTTTCTTGACCCGTTGTCATTTTTTTTATTACCTGCGTTCGTCCATTCTCTCTCTCTCTCTCTCTCTCTCTCTCTCTCTTCCTCTCTTTCTCTCATTCGATCACTGTCTCTCTCGCGCGCGCCAGTCGTTTGCTCTCTTACCTCTGTACAGGTGAAGCGGAGACGCAAGGAGCAGCACAGGAGTCTCGACAGTATTCTCTTCGAGGACGACGGCGAGCTCGAATACTTTGATGTGCTTGACCTTCTACCTCTCTCAAAGTTTCGTCTCGAATACGACGAAATAGTAACTGGCGCAGCAAGCAGAAGCATCGATGGTAGCAGTAACGCCATTACCAGTACTAATAGGCGGAGCAGCAATACGAACAAGAGTAATAATAGTACTGCAAGCGTGAGCGAAGACACGAATGCGAAGACAGATGAACCGGTAGAAGACGAGATCGGAAGAACAGCAACGACGGAAGAGTATAGAATACGAGGACATTGCGGCGAGCTGGAAAAACACGAAAAAGAGAGAAATCGAAATAGGAAGCCCTTAGAAACAGTGACGGAGCCGCGGAGCCGATCTCAAATGAACAGATGCGAACTCCGGAGTGAAATACAAGGAGAAAATTTAAAGGGTAATAGAGACCAATCGAGGAAGGGGGTACCAATCGAGGACTGTTCTCCTGCTGCTAGTATTGCTGTTCTTCTCACTCGTTGCCCTGAAGAAGGATCTGCTGCAGCGTGCGTTGGCCAGCTGAAATCGCAGTCGCTGCGCAAGAAGTCCGAAAATACTGAAATAGCCGAGGATTTCAAGTCCATCTGGATTTCGGATTCCGAAGAACCAGACGGAGAAATGTCGCGACGACCACAAGTGCTTAAAATTATTGACAATGCCGTGACCAAACGGAAGCATCACTCGGTCGATGCAATAGGCACTACCGAGGGTTGCGAGACACCGGGATTTCACCAGTTTAAGAGACAAGATTTGCCCGAGGTGCCGTCAAATTGCGACTGCTTGAAGAATGTGGAACGGCAAGAGGAGGAGGAGGAGGAGGAGGAGGAGGAAAAAGAGGAAAAAGAGAAGCTGCAGAAGAAGAAATCAGAGGAAAAAAGGGAAAATATGAACGTGCTGTATCGAAGCGAGAAGACGAAGCAAAATGATGGCAAGATCGGAAGAATCATTAAGGAGACTTCGAACATTTTTGGGAAGGCATGTAGCGCGGTTAAGGGTAGTCTTGGCTTCGAGGCCAGGTCCGAAAGTTCTGATCTTGGCTTAGGATCGGAAATTGGCAGTGAAACTAGACGACAATCCATGGACGATGGAGTAGAGACAGAGACGGTTAATGATAAATTTTGTAAACAGTCGAAATTAAATAATGCGAATGGAAAAGCGAACGATCGCACGAATCTCACGAGGTCATGGAGCTGCGTCGATTCGGTCGAGTGCCAGGATGGCGCAGAATTTAATCATATACGATATAAAATAATCAAATCCGATATGTTCAGTAAAAATATGTTTGGCAGCATGAATAGGGACGTTGCGTTTGATGGACTCATGCAATATCTCAAACAGTATTCGTTTCAAGAACTCCTAGTTGACAACAAAGTGGTCATCATCGAGCCGGTACGTGCCGAAAGAGTAGAAGAGAAAATTTTAGCAGGAAAGCCAGGAAAGTCGTCGAAGGCTGCAGTCGGTAGCGTGAAAGGCAACGGGACGTACGAGCGAAGCAGCAAATCGGAAAGCTCGAGCAATCCGACGACGAGTGCGACGAATGACAACGTAACGAAGAACGATGGTTTTAACGAAGAAGAAAAGAAGATGCAATCAGGAAGTCAGCAGTCTTCATTGAAAAGACACTTTTTTTATCATCCAATTCGTATCAATCGAGAGCTCATCGACGAAGAGCTGCCTGATCCCGACACAGTAAGGAACGTTCGCAAAATTTTTGAAAAGAGCCTTGCCATTAAGGCCCCAGCGGACGAGTACACTCGTGAAAGTCTTTATGAAAATAGGATCCCACCAGGCGGCAAGAGCGTCAGTATGCACGACCTCAGAAAGATGGGCGAGGATCGGAAGCACTTGGCAGATGACGTCGGCGCCAGTGCTGGCCGGCAATCAAGGAAGGTGAACAGGGCCAAGAAGCTGAAAAAACTCTTTGAGCATATGGAAAGGACGTCGAGTAGATCGGCAGGTAGATCGACGATCGGGAAGGAAGAGGATGCTACGGAACGGATGAGAACAGACTCTAAGACAAGAATTATTGCTCAAGCGTTCGAAGCCAGAAGTGGAAATGGCTCGCCAAGCGAACCGACAACCTTGCTGTCCAAAGGCAGACTCGGACGTGGTCTTCGGAGCTGGGATACCGGTAGCATCAGCTCAGGGGTCTCAAGCGATTATCAAGATACCGATCCCGGAAGCGGACTACGAGGTGCCTCTTCTGGTTCCAGCTCCGAGGGTGAGATCGATGTCGATGACGATGTCGATGCCGAAGTCGGGCAGGAGGATGAAAATGAGGAAGACCTTTACTATCAGGACGACGATATCTTCGAGAGTACATCGGGTCATTTTGTTTCCCAGGATGTTCTCAAAAAAATACGCGAATGCGGAACGTCAATCACGTACTACGGTGGTAAGGTAGTCGATATCTCAAGTGGAGCTTCTTTGATCTTGCCAATCAGCACTAAGATTTCAACGAAGATTGATGTCAAAGAGAAATGCAACGGTCGAGGTTGTGCGGACTTAATGAAATTTTGTCTAATCAAGAGTAACTCATGTGACAGTAGGCTGGAGCTCACTGGAAGACTTGGGAACAAAGATCATTTGCAGAACAGGGATTCCGATCCCGGAACTTGTCCGAGCGTCAAAAGTTCAGGAACTGTAGGCAGTGATGCCAAGTCGCCTGCGCCCACGCAGACGCCTAATCCGATGCTCATGACAA
Source organism: Trachelus iudaicus (assembly GCA_030142595.1). Classification (NCBI taxonomy): domain Eukaryota; kingdom Metazoa; phylum Arthropoda; class Insecta; order Hymenoptera; family Cephidae; genus Trachelus; species Trachelus iudaicus. The sequence continues at coordinate 402,085 of JARQTH010000035.1, read as the reverse complement.
TTCCTGGCCGCCGAGAACCACCGATCGTAATTGGCCTCGAGCCCAAACGAGAGGAGAAACGCACACACAACCCCGAGAAACCCGAGATAATGGAAGGCAGCACTGGCGAGATGGAACGTAAGGAACGAGGGGCAGAAATGCGACAGCGAACGGAATTTATTCTTGACGAATTCGATGATCCAGAGTCAAGACGGTCAGAGGGTCCTTTGTGCGCCAACAGATTCAAGGAGAGTGGGTTCACTCGCTGGCATCAGAACGAGCGAATCTCTTCGCGATCCAGCGACTTCGGCAATATGGATTTCGAAGAATTTGAAGTCCTCGATGACAGCCTCAACGCGGAGGTCCTTGATAAAGACGCAGAGCCTCTCTTATCTCAGGATAAACCAACGAAATAAAGCCTTGACACTCAATGGCTCGATCATGACATCTGCAACATTGCAAGCACTTGCTCCCGATTCGCAGGTCGCTTGGACGTGCTTGTTTTCTTACTTTACGAATTTTCAATGTGGAGTCTAATTTATAACCTATCCTATGTTTGTGCTCTTAATAAAGCTAGAATAGCTCGAAATATTAACTTATATGTATATTTTGTGACGTGATTTTTCGAATCACGGTCCCAAGGCGGCTCCGGTTACCGATATAGTTAACGTTCTCGATTTCTGGTTCCCTTCGGATCGCCGCCCTGCACAGAAGCTACGCTCTCGGCTTGATTCGTATGATTACGCCAATGCTCTCGGAAGATTTCGTGTTAGGGTTTAGTTGAGGTCGAGGTGC
>JARQTH010000035.1:386409-401211 GCA_030142595.1 Trachelus iudaicus | reverse complement strand
CCCTCCCTACCTCAACGTGGCAGCCTGAGCGGCCGTGCATTTCCGCAACCGTCCGCTCCCGTTCGTGCATCCAGTTGTGTTTGCTGATTTTACGCGTCCCCAAAAATCGACAGGATCCGTTAAGCTATCGTCTCTTCCGATAGGTTCCGTCAGAGCTCTCATTTTGGCGGAGTTGGGCCTGTTCCATCCCAACTCCCAGTTTATATCGGCTCGTAAATTCCCGGTGGAAAAAGAATTGGCTGGCGCCCGCCTGGCTTGCGGCTGCGTGAACGACGGGTGGACGGTCGAAGGTAACGTAGGTCGGTTCTCAAAGATAGTTCGCTCTCGGATGTTTTGCTATAGGTGTCGAGTTAAGGAAAAGAATTACGTTACAATTCTTAGGTGGCCTCTGAAATACGAACATTCAATTCTAGACTGTTCATACGAATCGAAGGAGTCTCTCTAAAGATATAAGAAGCAACGCTGCACTTCCCAAGTTCTGTGTGCCTCTAGTTGTTATGCCAAAAATGCTGATAGTCGGAAAGCAAAAGTTTAAAGCCTCTTTCGGTGGACCGATAACAGAAGAGTTGGTTCTTAAGAATTCAGAATTCTTCTTCTATGTACTTAGAAGGCAGTGCAAGGGACAAGGACTTGCGGATGTTTACGCGTGCGGTAAAGGAAGCAGAAATACCAGTGATCGAAATTATAGCTTACATGGCTCAGCTTTTCTAAAATCGGAAGTATCGAAATTATTTAACAGTATTGCCTCGAGAAATTCAGAATGCTTTGCCATTTACGAAAAACAGACGAAACAGCATAATGCATCATCATTCTTATTCGAATAGTTTTCGGTTTCTCCTCTTTGTGAGTTTTTCAGGTATTATTTCATTCGCATTACGTTTTTACAAGTTTCTACGAAAGCTTACCGCTTGATCCTGCATCATCTGTCATTGAGCTCGAGATCGATTCTTTCGAACTCTTTTTCTGGCATTTTAATTCGTTCGAATCCTTTGAATCCTTTGACGACTTCGAATCTTTAGAAAGGACCGAAGTAAGAGTCGGTCTGAAAGACGTAGCCGAGCTGGAAATTCCTCTCTGCCAGATGGTTCGCCATCTGCGACACCATGTTTCCTGAAAACAATGATAGAGACGATAACACAATTGAATATCGATACCTTTCGGAAATGCCATAAGCGCGAGAGGCTATAAGCACCATATTAATATGATATCATACCCTTGTTCGACACCTCACGCTCCGCCGAGAATATAAGAAAGAGAGAAAAAAACTAACTAGCTTTTCCAACGTGATTGAGCAACCTCATTGGAGGACTAAACTACGAAACGTTCGATCCGACTGATGATCGATCAGTTGCACGCACCGTATCCAAAAACCAGAGTAAAAGCATCTCGTAGCAGTGAATTGACAAATCGAGTAACAGTTATTACTCATTCGTGTGTGATCCTAGAAGAGAGCGGAAAAGGGCGGAGAAGAGCGGAGAAGAGCGGAGAAGGGTGATAAATCGATTCCTGTGGCGCTAGCCGAAGCTTTGCCAAGTGTTTGGCAGGCTTTGCATCCTTCTTAGCCTCCGCAGCAACTTCCATTCCTCTTTTTCGGAAAATCGACTCTGTCAATAGCAGTAACACGCCAGTGCCGTTACACGAGCACTCTCTACATCGCCTTCTTCTAACCGTGATCAACGCAAGATAGATAATCACTCGTTCCCGGAGCAGGATAAATGGTAAAATTCTCGGCTGCCTAAATTTCTCCGATTTTTTTACCGACCTTATTCTCGGAAATGTCAGGTCAGATCAGGTCGTGTCGGGTCAACTCCAGGTCAGAGCAGTTTGAAGATGCCATGTGTCTGTCGAAAGGGGGATTTGACCCTGAGAGATCGATGTGAAGTTGGACACACGCATAACAGGGCAAATGATATTTTGAGGTTGATGAGCTATCAATAATAAATTAAAACTTCGTACCGCCAAGAAGCCGAGAAGAGACCGAAAGAGAGGAGATGAGAGGAGAATGCTAATTGCTCCTTGCACGGTCAGATACTCAAATCGCAACTATACTGATACGTAATGCTATCAAAACACGCGGGCATGAACTGATCCTTCATTTCTGTTGAAACTGATGCGAATTCGGAATTGCTTTAACTCGTCAGGGCTTGCCTGGGTCGGCCCGGCCACTGGTGAAGCCGCTATTTTCGGATGAACGGTTTTCAGCTACAGAATATTTATAAATCTGCCGGCTCCCTTGTCGCGATATGTCGACTAACATAAGTAATCCTATGTAAATATGCGACAAGCGCTCGTGATTTAGTCAATATCTACAAATTAAGTAGTTTTTTTTTAAATTACCAACTGAAAATGTTCAGAAATAAATATTAATAGCATCCAAAGCAATCATGCCGAACAGAGTTCCCTTAGCTTTGACACCGACGCGATAAGATTAGCTGGCGTACATCGCGAATTATAAACACATCGCCGACTACTGATGAAAAATGAAATAACAATTTCGGCGACATCTTGAATCCCCCTTAACATCGGAATCGCCGAATGACAATCAGTGAACGACCGAGAGCAGGTAAATTTTACACAGAGAAAAGCAATAGCATGCAGGACGCAGGACGATGGGTTGGAGGATACACACGTCGGCACGTGGTTAAATGTGTCCTCTCAGAGTATAATAACGCTTGATCCGTTCGACCTGGTGAGAGTGTGCATTTTTCAGAACAATTAAATCAGTTGAATTGTGCGTGAAGGCTTATTTTTTGGAAACAGATGACTCGTAGACTGCTGGGACGCACCGGTTGTAAACGAGTGACACACGTGTAAGGGAAAACAAATCGCACGTACGCGGATGCGCAGACGCACATACATATTATACTACAGGGGCAGACGAAGCACTGCGTGCAGTCAAATAGGCGCAAGCGAGATGGACTAGACCGCAAAGGAAATCCTAGAGAATTGGCATGTGTTTCGAGATGATCGCGGAGGAAAGGCGTTTATAAGATAAGCCGAAGTATTGCGAGCGTACGAAGCAACTCACGTTCTGATACTTCTTCGCGGCAGTCATGGACGTTACACTGAAAACGCGTAACATCTCACACCGAAGCACAGTGAATGCCCGGCACGACACGCCAGCAGTCGCCATCTTGCACAGCACTACGGCACCTAAGTCCCCACAGCGGCAAGAGCAACGGTCGCTTCGGACTGACTGCTGGCCGCCTATCCCTTCCTGCTGCTTGCAGCCACCCGTAAAACGCAGGCGCGTATATACACCAATAATACACACAGGCAACGGTCTTGTTGCTTGCCTTTGCCCTCTCTCAGTCCTTCGTTCCACTCCTATTCGGGAACCGTTACTTACTCTGGTGGCTCTGGTCTTTAGTCATTCTCCATGCGATGCGCGCTCACGGCTTTCATGCTTTGTCGAACGAAATACGCAAGCGCACGGCTGTTTTTCCAGTTTCCCTTCGATTTCTGAATAACGTTATGACACATTTTAGATAATATAATTGTTATCTGCAATCATAGAAGATGATATAGCAGTGTCAGAGAGGCAAAGAGATAACAAATCTCATGAAGATCAGATAAGCATGTTGTATCTTTCCAGCCGGCAGAAGCCGTACGAGCTAAAACATTTGACAAAAGTACTCAAAATACTCAAAGTACGCAGCGGGCAGATTCTGATGGAATTTCATTGCTCTAACGATATCCAAGTACGTCATCAGCATTGTATGACAGTTTTCCTTCTTAAATCTTGTATTCGCGTATACATCATACCGAACGACTGGCCACGTATTCATAATTTTAGTGCACGATCTGCGGTCTATGAGAAAGAAAATATAGTTGCACAGTGAGAATTGGGAGAAGAATGTTCGATGTATAGGATGTCATCCCTAGTGTCCTTCCAAAGGGAGATTGAGGAGCTCTACGGGGAGAATTATTATGAATATGGTGCTGGAAACCAAGGAAAGACGGAATCATTTCACATGTGGAATGGATGGAACATCTGGAATGAATTAAATGGATCGTTAGTTGGGAGAAAGAAAATCCTCGTGCAGGAGGAGGAAAACGAGGATGAAGTACTGGGAGCGACGATGAAGGCACTGAAGACGCTGCTGCCTATCTACAGCTCGTCGATCAGTCTGCTTCTTCGCGGAGTCCTGTCGATCGTTCTTCGCTTGGGTCTGCTCCTCGTGCAGCTTGGAAGCATCCCGATGAACAACGTGAACCTAATCCTTCTTCAGAATCTGCTCGATGTGTCTGTCGTGAGTGTAGTCTACCTTCTGCTTGGCTTTGCATTAGCATTCAACGGTGACACTGCCGGCCTCATTGGCGGCGATTTCTGGATTTGGAACACTGAAGCCAACGAAGAAGAGGCCCTCCTCGGATGGGAAGCAGCGATGGCGGCTTCGGGCATTTGCACCAGTGGAATCGTTGGTCGAATGCATACCGTCGGGTATGTCCTGAGTGCAAGCCTTCTTGCAGGCCTGCTGCAACCAGTCCTTCTTCACTGGATTTGGAGTCCAAGGGGCTGGATGGCCACGGGCTCACTCGCGGGAAAGCGAGTGCACTTCCAGGACGACGCCGGCGCCAGCGTAATTCACATTCTCGGTGCTCTATCAGGAACGATAGGCTCCCTCGTTCTCGGGCGACGGCTGCTTCGACTGCGGGACATCGACGAGGCAAGTATCCCGAGAGACTCGGGCAGCATCCTCTTCTGCGGGCATTTTCTCATTTTCCTGGGCCTTCAAGGATTGTCGCTTGCTCGTGCCTCGAGAACGTTACTAACGACTCGGTTGGTTTTCGTGAATACTCTCTTGGCGGGCTCAGGATGCGCTCTCATGGTCGTCGCGCTCCACTTCACTCTAAGCCGTGAGCCTTTCAATCATTGGACGGTGGCGCGATGTCTGCAAGCCGCCACCGCCGGCATTGTCACACTGTCAGCTGGTATCGACTTCTACTCACCACTTGCTGCCCTGAGCATCGGTGCCAGCGGTGGCCTTGTCTTCTACGTGCTCTCGAGACGGGTCTTTCGCAGCGCCCTCGAGGATTACTGCAACATTTTCGCTGGGCACCTTGGCTGCGCCCTCTTTGGAAGCTTTCTGGCACCACTCGCTATCACAACGTCCAGCCAGACACCAATAAACTCCCGACTGGCCGATCTTGCCTGGCAGCTCATTTGCCTTCTTGCTCTATTATCCTTGGTCCTCTGCTCGATGGCACCGCTCTTTCTCTCTCTTGAGCTTCTCGGTTTCCTAAGGAACCGCTCCGAATACCTGAACAACCTGAGATCGCGCATTGCTCTTCAACGCGGCCCTGCCCGTTCTTATATGCAACGTCTCTTTTTTCCTGACGGCGAAGCACTTTACCTTCAACCAAGTCTTCCCACCATGCCGAACGACGTCACATTTCCGATCATTCCAATTTCTCCGAGTCGTGATGCTGGTGCTACTCGTGTCGATGTCATTGACGCAGATGGTGACGGTGCTTCGCCAAGATTCCTTCGATACCATCGAGAGATTTCAAAATTCCAAGGCACCGCTGCACCAGGACCTTCTTTTTAAATTATGACGAAGAAGCATCGGTAATAAAATTATTCTTCATTGAACGTGGATGAAATAAGAAGATAGATAAGTCAGGACAGCGCAAGCAGTATGTCACGGCGTTATCACGAAGATCACAAAGGATTATGTTACGTCGAAGAGGAATTCATGAAGAAAGCCGAAGATTTCGAAGAAAGCAGTAGGATGTCCTCTTAGAAAACGGATGTTACGAACTGATCGCTCATAAAAAGAGATCACCTCCCGAGATTTTTCATTCTCATTTTATTACAAGTTTTCGACTGTTCATGCAGTTGTCGCCGCATTTTACAACCGTTTAATTACAAGTTAAATATTAAATTAGCATTCTCTTGAAACATTATCATGCCCTTTGCCACAGTGTATATTTTCGGACATTTTGTTCTCTTACACACTCGCCCTAGGACACGGGGACACGGGGACACGGGGACAATATTACTGTCGTCGCAAGGCAAAAAGTCGTAGGAGGAATGTGAGTAAATGTGAGTTTTAATTGAGTAGTAGCCTTCCTTTGCCTGGAGGATTTACAAAGATTTTATGTACCTGCGCGTGCCGTTTCTGCGTTTATTGTCAGGCTACGCGGAAACACGTCGTCGTACTCTGCAACTCGCTGTCGCGTCACATTAATATATTGACTCTGAACAATTTTAATTTAGTGCCTATTATATACAATACTCCTAAAATGGCACATCTCGCGACGAGATAACTGTGCATAAGATACGCAACGTTAAGGAGTTAACGAGCAGCCGCTCGGTAGAATACAGAAAGTAATCTAACGACTCCTGTAGCCGATAGTCGTTCTCGGTCAATAATAGCAGATGAGCGCTCACGATGGTGCATCGGCAATAGAATCGCGTCGCCTCCTTTCACACCGAAAGGACAAGCATTACTTTCCGAAGAAATGATGTTTCACTCGTTGAGTTTCTAGCTACCTGGTCGCATCCACCGATAAAAATGGCGTGCGTAAAATTGAGAACCTAAAATGTAAATTACAGTCATCGGTTGAACACAAGTTACGTGTTACGTGGTTAGCCACGACACGTACAAACGTAAACGTAAATGGTTTACATTAATAAAATGACAGCGTGTTTTGATTTTTTTTTCTACCTATATCAAGAGCAGTGCTGTCAGACTCTAGACACAACATTAAAATTATTACTCAATAAGACTACAATCATCAAACATACAGGCACAATTCCACGTTAAGAGTTGTTGTCGCATGTAAGAGATGGCGGTTTTTGATTCGACCTTAAATGTTGAATTGACGCCATTCAACGCTTATATACTAACGTTAAAATAGACAATACGTAGTAGCATCGTAAGACCTGCACGTATCCAGCAGAATTTACCAATCGCCACGTGCCGGAGTGAACAGCTATTTAACATACGTAATCTCATACATTCAATTTCGCCTTCAGCGTTTCATTACTTCTCAAGCATCCGTTTGGCCGTTCCCGGTAGATGGACCAATTAGGAATAACAGTCTGTATTGATATCTCCTCCCTCTAGTTCAACACTAACCCCTCTTATCTGTGGTTCTGCTTATGTACGCGAGAAAAGAAAATATAAGACAGTTGACCTGAACAGGCTCGCAGAATTAGGATTTTGTCTGAGAAGGATATCAAGTCAAGAGAAGTAATTCGCTCTCATATATTCTTTTTTGATTATGTGGCGCACAGACCATTCTGCCATTGGAAATTATTGACATGACAATGATAGTGCCCTTCGATAAACACATTGGGCGATTCCATCAGTGAATGAACTAAGCCCCAGCTAATGGACGCGTTCACGGAAATTATATCTATATATAGTGATTTTAGCACGTTTCCATTCAGTGGAGCCATTTAATTGAGGTGTTTATTTTTTTTGATGGATTTACCCTAGTAACATTTACATTTTGGCAATGTTTAAATGTCTTACTCAAGGATGTAACAGTTAGGTACATACTTAAGTAGGAAATTTCGACATTGCTGATAATATGAAATTGTTACCTTGTGTTTCTTGGATTAGAACTATTGAATGGATTATATCATAATAGTAATGAAATTTGCATAATTAATAGCTCCGAATGAAGTTCTCATTACAAAGCCTTTCAGTGACTAGTCGCCGTTGGTATCGCTGTCGCGTTAGGCCTCCTATCTGATCCAAGGACGCGGGTCCTAGAGGTATTATTAGAGGCTAGGCCCTGCTAATGTGTGAAATGTACAAGTAATTACAAATTGTCGGCGACAGCATGAACCGCTGCCAATAACATGACGAAGGTACAGGATGAGCAAGGATCCAGTTTTGAGACACTCGGGTTTTGCTAAGTCATCACCGTATCTGTCAAATCGTCCTTAAGCCATTGTGGAATCGTCCTCGATCCCAGTCTCTTCAACAATTTTACCAGCGCGGTATTGTGTGAGAGGTAGTATCTCTAGCGTAAGAAATGCAGTTTATTACATCATTGAAGTTGCAACTAGAGAATACATAGTGACATTGCATGCACGAAATAGCTTTAATTAGGAGTCTAACTCACTTGCAGAAGCTTGTACGACTTATCATCCATGGGTGGATACTGACGTCCCTTGCTTTTTCCTAAACATTTGGTATGATCTTCGTTAGTCACTTGACAGAAGAAACCCTTCTTTGGATCATATCTGAGATGCGACGAATAATTGAAAGCTGGTGTAATCTTAAGAAATCGTTGAAGCTCGTGAAGTGTTTCTACTGGATTTTGTCTCAGCTGCTCCCCGTCGATTATGTGCAGCTGTTGCGGTGTATAGTACGACAGCCACCTTTCAAGATGCTGCGCGTACTTTCCGGGATTGAGACATCTGCGTACGCATTGGAAAGTAGATATTGCACAATCAGCAATGCTGACTTTTTGACTAATGACAATTTCAAATTTCTCAATTTTCGACGATATCGACTGATCTCACCTGTTTCGAAGATCGCGTAAGGGCTTCGGTGCGGTGTCGCTTGCGGTGATGACTGAATGAAAAGTGTAATTATTTGCCACAGGATCGCCGTGAACACGAGTGTGCTGATACCAAGAGTAGGCGCGTCGTGCGGGTGATAAAAGTATTGTGATAAGTTCAGCTTTCGGCAGAAGAGCGTGTGCTCTGCGTGGGACAAGGTCACCATCGAAGTAGGTTGCAGACTTTTCGAATAAGAACCGTAGACTTTCATTCTTCCCCGCAGGAAAGAAGCTCATATACCTAGTAAGCCAAATGTATCGTAAACATTGTGTGAACGGAGGAGCAGCGAATCAAAAAAAAAAAAAAAAAAAAAAAAATATATATATAAAAAGGAACGATACAAAATATAGCGAAGAGGAGGGGCAATTTATCACTACATCTTTCTTCTTTCATTCGTGGTGAATTTTTATATTTCAAAATCTTACCAGTCTAGTCCTTTGTAGTAATTTTTTCCATTGAAAAATTGAATTTCCTCGAAAGTGTCGGGACTGGGAAGGTTGCTGCTGATGGCTGGATGTATCGAAAGGAATGTATAGAGAGCAGTTGTGCCAGTTTTCTGGGGACCAATTACCAAAAATCTCGGTAACTGATCACATGTCTTGTTTCGAGACCATATTTTTTGATGTCTCGGATCGTCACAGGGATTCTGATAAAATGAAGTAGAGGAAGGGCATATTATGCAGGCATTTAACTTCATTAGTTCCAATATCATATGTAAAGTTCATGCTGATAATATTGACAGTACGATAGGACTTACTCCCCAAACAGGATCCAACTCATCAGGATAAAGCTGAAAATATCGTTCGCCCAGCTCAAGGGGCGGTGCGCTAGAAAGTCTTAGATTCGTCCAACATCGAATAAATTTGATAACCGACTCAAAAGTATAAAGAGCCAGCCGGTCGTTTCCGTAGTTGGACATGTGCGTCATGAATATGTTGATCTACCAAAGGAAGCGAGGGTCTTTATGAAAAATATACATATAAGATGTGAAAGAAGTCAAAAAATACGATCTAGTAGTTTTTAATATTTGTATTGCCGTCACAACTTACGGGATTATAGACAATCGTTTGGAAAAGTTCGCCACCCTGAATGGACTCATCGAGCTTGTCCCTTCCGCCCGGATATCTTTCAATGAATATGGTATGCGTGAACAAACCGCACGTTTGCCGTGGAAGTACCTGAATGCAAGAGAATATTAGAATAATTATATCATATTATAAGCGTCGTAAATATTGCTGTCGGTAATAATTTAGTTATTACAGCTTCCATTGCTTGGATCATTGGCCACATAAAAAAATGCGATCGTTCGAGCTCTAAAGGGTGCGATGTATTGCTCAGTAAAAGCATCCTATCTCACCATAATATTCCGATGAATAAAGCCACGTCTAAGGCGCGCCGGTCTTAGGTGGGGATATTCCTCGGTGCTGGTGACCTTAATGCTCCAGACTTTCTTCCATGCTTCGTAAAGACCTTCGTGAACGGGGTAGACCCCCGAATGGTGAGGACTGACGCTATATCCAGTCGCAGTTGGAATCCCATGCTTCTTTGCGAACTGCTTGTTCAGTGCCATGTCCGACTGCAGATGCGACACATTCTCATACAGGTGAGGCTGCTGGTGATTCCACATGTGAGAGAACCATGTGAATCTATAAGTAATATGATTTCTTGTTAATACGTTAATTCCATGGATCAAAGCAAAAAATAGTATACCCCACCTGTCGACATTTTCAAGAAGCATGTCATCTCCCAGATTTTCCTCAGATGTCCCATGATGAAAGTATTTTCCAGAAAAGCCAAGATTAAATTTGAACCCGTTTACCAGACTCTGAATGCGTTGCTGAGTTGCCAGCAGAGCAAGCACATCGTCCTTCTTGAGGCGTGTGCCTTTCTCGCCGACGAAGATATCATCAACGTCGACGAGAATCATACGATTGAGGCTAAGACTGAGCTGGCCATGGGAGAGATAGGAGATCGAATCCAGTAAGAGGAGTTTGTGTAACCAAAAGCGCAGCCCACCGCCAAAAAATACCCTCTGAATGCCATCGTACCTTCCATGATCCTGAAATTGTTCCTGATTGTTTTTAAGTGGTAAACGGCAAATATAAATAGGTACCGGCTGCAGAGTCGAACTGCATCACGTTGCACCACTGCGAGGCACCACTGTCGAAGTGAGCTTATCAGAATTATCAGAAATAAACAGGAATAATAATGTGATCCGATAATCACGTCGGGTGTCGATGCTGTCAGAGAGGTTCGAGGAACGATTCAGAAACTCTCGACACTTAATCAATTGAAGAATGAAAGGCGTACCTGAACAACGGTCGCCAAAGGATTCCTATTATTAGAGAAGTCAAGGGTGTTTCGGTGGGCCCAAGCGAGAGGCTCGTACGTGCTGTGATTGGCTTGAAAGATGGTCCAATCGCCTCCAGGAAGCGCACCCCAGGCTGTCTCGCCTGCTCTCGTTAGTCGGAGTATCGGCGATGCAGCGTTCAGTCGAGCGTCCTACGGAACCGGCAATTCCAATCAATTTCTAATTAAGAGTTTATAATCCAGACCGCCATACGAACCTTTAATCTCAGATTGGTATGAATAAAGAGAGGGAAGCCCTTTAGTTGGGCACCGACAAGACTCTCTTCGCCTGGAGGTGCGAACCCCACGATACCCACGGAATACTCTCGGCAGTACTTATCCAGGAGCTCACGATTCCACTTATCCATCTGCAAGTACTTATTAAGATTCTCGAAGATTAATACTCCATAGCGACCCTTGTCCAGATTCGTTAGCACAGGCAGTGATTTCCCCGCCACCTCGAGCTTGTGTCTGCAATACGAAGTAGCACACACCTTAGCGCACACCTTATCCAAAGTCGTGGGGAGTGTCTTGAGCTCAACTTAGAGGATACTCACTTGATTCGATTATAATCAAGAAGTTCAGCGATCTCTCGACCAAGCCTGGAATAAAGAGTCTCGGTGAAGACCAAAACCTTCGGGTCAATTCTCAACCTGGCTTCGCTGCGATGATCCGGAGCTGCTGGTAATCTCGTCGCACCCCTAAGCGTTGAGCATCTTATCACCGGTTCAGGCCGTGTGTCTCGATGTATCAAACTGTAAGCGGAAGGAGGCATTTGTATTTGTTTTTCTTTCAGAAATTAAACGAAGATTTAATGTACCTATGGATGCGGATTAATATGTCAGGATAGGAAGCCTGAGTTTCAACTTGAAATTTATAGTTAATTGCTTAATTATAGGTAATATTTAGCATTTAGCTCTCTCGTAGATAATGCATAGCAAGGTCGTTCAACCATCCATCGAACCAGTATCCTTAGAAGTGAATACGTGTGAAACGACTGACCTGGAGAAGGGGCTGCTTATGATGTAGTGGGTGTAATAGAAGATACTCGCGACGGAGATCAGAAGCAGTGCTGCCACGCATCGTTTGACGGTAGCTTGTTTGACGACACATCGTGGACCAACTGCACCCAGAAGAAAGACGCTACCTTCACCGGTAGAAATCGTCATTGCTATGATCACTGTTAACTGTCAGGTTCTTCTTTTTCTTGATACGATCTCTGCTTTTTAGCTTTCACTATTTCGTCTTCTCTGGCACCAGTGGAAGAAATGAGCGGCACGAAAAGATTATTATTGATCTGCTTACGTACGTTCCTTCATTTCGGATAGTCGCAGCGCACATCCGAGGTAATAGGTGTCGAAATATAGGATTATCAAAAAAATCAGGAAAAAAAGGGGACGAAGAAGTGGAATGAAAAGTCCAGGAAGGTTGATGGGACAATAAGAGATTCGAAGCTGTGACTATTCGCGAGTCGCGGCTAAACTCATTCTGCTGAAGATGTATACTATTTACATTTGTACAAAGAGCTATCGATTCGCACGAATGGCTAAACGCTAATATTGCCAATGACAGAGATGCCTAAGAGAAATTTTACAAATCTTTTAAGTTGAGTCGTAAGAACTTGTTCGTCTGCTTATATCTAAATCACTCTTTCTACAATTTTAAGAGATTAGGCAATATAGTTTAAAATTATGAAATAGCACAGGTAAACTTCCCTTCCGATTAATTGATTGATTCTATCCTCGAAAGAAAGCTTCACTTTCGAATAGGACACCGATATCCTTGACGCCACTTGTTGTGCTTCCAAAAAACTACGATCGCCATTTTGCAATGGGCGAAGAACGGCGTCATACTTGGCGTCGTTCATAGCCATTTAACCCATTTATGTTAGAAGGTTCATGTGCGCTACTTCATTTTGTTATCCAAAGTAGCCATGACTATCCAGAAATCAAAGAATCAGAGAGCGCCACGAAGAAGACTCTTACATCTGCATCTGCTCATACTCCGCCCGCCTGATCCAACGATTCAATGAAATTAGTTAATTTCCCTACTTTGCAGCAATTCCCTTTGCCGTATAGCAACGACCATGAGTTCACTCTCTAGATCATTAGTTAAAACTTAACCAGATCCGTAAACTTAATTTTCGATGTGGCATTTGTCTTCGTACACTTTTTTCTCTCTTTTTCGAAGGCCAGGGCTACGGTGTAAGAGGTATCAGGTAAAAAATTAGTACGATGAAAATGAGAATATAATTTTAAGAAGGTAATTAAAGGGGAAGGATTGAAGTGCGAAGGACGAATTGGAGCGAAGAGACGCAACAGACTAGCGGATTAGGAACGCGAAGGAAAATTCACTTGCGAATTTCGAAGAAAAAGAAAGAATAACTCTTCATCCGCGATAATGGATAGAGCTGATGCAAAAGACAATATTTTCCAACAACGGATCCACTTTATCCAGCTTTTTTATTTCTCCTTGGAGAGTTGCATCACCAGCCGATTAAAGATGAGGATGATAAAATCTCAGATTGTATGCTGTATGGAAACCTGTAACATTCAAAAGTAATCATAGCACAGGATTAGACTAAAATGAAAGTAAATGATGAAAAAGAAGAAAAACGGAATGCTAGAGGCAAGTTGTGTCGGCCTGTAGTTGATCGATCTCACATAACTATTGCTACGTAACTTTCTTTTGACTTTAAACAAGAATTATCAAGATCCATCCCTCTAGTCTCCCTGCATCTCACAATCAGTTATCCGGATCGTCAGCCAGCCGCCTGACATTGATTAGTGATTTGAATAGGTAATTGATGGCGACGAACCGCATTGACGTATTGTCATAAGCGTTGAGATAATAAACAAGATGCTGGTTCATAATGAAAAGCTCAATGGGGTCGATAGGTAACAAAGTATAAGTAACGGCTCGCCAACCCGGTGTCCAAGTATCTCTCTCATTCTGTCACCCCACGATGGATAGATTCGACGAAGTAATGTTCTTCAAAATCGCGATTCCAGAGTAATACACGATCCTCGCAACATTCTGGATCTTCACTAATTAAATTAGTCGACTCTTACGTGAATATTCATCAAGCACATCGCCATTTGATTTGAACGCAAAATGATTCCGTCAATCACTCGCATTCAAGATAATTTATTCTCTGGTTCGGCATTAATTTTACTCTGGCGACGCACGTTCCTCCGTGAGTGGTGCATCGATCGTCGTTCATGGATTTCAGACACATCGTAATGCTGCCACAGATATCTAAATGATCTCATCGGTAATAGTCTCTTGCGCGCGATCCCACTTTTCGACAATCCCACAGTTCATCAATTATTGCTTAATAACAAGATATGTAATAATGTTAATGCAATATGTTTCCTCATCGTTTATTACACTGACAAGGGTGCAATTCCGTGAACTCGGTCTCAATTCCGCCCCTGCATTTATACGCTATGCTTAAACTGTTGCATGTAAAAACACCTTGTTAGAAATGATCTAAAAACTGAAATATCTGTGATTCATCAATTCCATTGGATCGGTAATAAGTAATGCGGTTTAAATAACGTGTATACCTGTATAATAAGTGACAAATGGAGATAATCTAAATCCATGTAACAAATGAAAATTATTATCAAGTGACAAACAGAACATTTCCAAAAAAAGCACATGTTAATATGCTGCAGTTATAAGGAACAATCCTTCTTTTAAACTTTTTATCGAAATCTAGAGTAAAGAAAGAAATACAAATAACTATAAACGTCAAAGATCGAAGTTATTATCATGAAGTTGTAACCTCTGCGGATACTTTGTTCCGTAAAGCATACAAACAGAATGATAGGGGAAAGAGAGAGCGAGAGAGAGAGAGAGAGAGAGAGAGAGAGAGAGAGAGAGAGAGAGAGAGAGAGACAGAGAGAGAGAGAGAGAGAGAG
>JARQTH010000035.1:373960-386309 GCA_030142595.1 Trachelus iudaicus | reverse complement strand
GAGAGAGAGAGAGAGAGAGAGAGAGAGAGAGAGAGAGAGAGAGAGAGAGAAAGAGAGAGAGAGAGAGAGAGAGAGAGCGTGGACGCACGCGCGCGTATGGAAGTGTGTGTCTGGGAATGAAAAAATAATATGCATTTGTGTTAAAGCGGAATTGCAAGTAAGAGAGAATACTAATAAAAAAAGACGCACTCAACGCATTTAAGTGCATGCGCAAAGGAAAACTGCGACACGAAAGACGAATTATAACTACGAAGCACGACACGCCTTCCTCTCTTTGTCTTTGAGGTTAGGTGCATTGAAGCAGCTGTTCTGTCGGAAAAACGAGACACTCCCTCGCTCTTACCGCGAACGAAAAGAGACTTAGGCACCGACAACTTCACTTGGAGAGAGCCAGATTCCATGAAAATCCACTCAGAACTTGACACGATAACGTAGCACAGAGTTAACACGCCAACAATATTGAATCTTTTCAATAGAAGCGTAGCAGAGCCATAAAATCCACATACTGGATGCACAAGCGGCACACTACTGGCGTAATATTTATATCAGTGTCCAACTAGTGCACTGACGATATCTGGTGCTGCTGTAGTTTTACTGTGGTGTTACCGTCGTTCAGGCAGATTCCAGGTTCCAGCCAGCAGCACTTGTCGAGGTAATGGAGCGACATCGCCCGGCGTTAGAAGCAAGTAGCACGATCGAAACGCCCTCTTTCTAAAGCTATTTTCAACGATGCCAATCGGACCACCTGTCGTCGCCATCGATGGTCACCGCCGTGAGTGGCTAGCAATGGCTTGCAATGAGTGGAAAGTGGCCCCAATATATTGAGACAGAGATATCTCTCTCTCTCTCTCTCTCTCTCTCTCTCTCTTCGTTCGTAACGTTTCAGTTCCTCTCATTTCGCACGCGTGCACTACATTATAACAACGGTTGTGTCCAATCGAATTCCTCCAGGGCTCATTCATGTACTCGCGTTTCGCGTTAGATCGGTTAGATTTTGTTAGGTCCGTAAAACTGCGCACTTGCACAGTGAGGAGAACTGGACGTTGCGAAGAGAGAACATGTTGGGAAAAGAGAACCAGCCTCTTGTCACTCATTTCGATTATAATTGCAGATAAAAACGTGACCGACAGACAATGAACAGCATAATTTTCTGCAGAACGAGAAACAAATTGCGACATTAAATTAATGTTAGACTCTTCTAATGGAAAATCATGATTTTCTCTCATAAGCGAGATACAATATAATTCCAACCTGTAACAGGAAAATCCATATTGATTTTCATGTGACATCTCAATCTATGCTATGTAGGTGAATTTTTTTCCTTTTCACAAAAGGTTTACAGCGTTCAGAACGTACGCACCTGATTTATTTTTTACATACTGTTCAAGTTTTCTACCCACCTACCTATTCCTTGCAGGCCTTGAAAGACAAATGCTTTTAACAACGAAAATCGAAGTAGCAGCAGCGGTAACTGTGAACGTGAACTATAGTCGGTCCACTAGTTCAATGTGGTTTTTTGTCAGATCAACGACAATGAAGTCTCCAGCAAGTGGCTCTCTATAGAATTTTGCTTACAATGTATGCATTCGGCTGGGTTTGCAATGAATAATTATTTTATATTTCTATTTTAACATGTTTCCAGATTTTTATAGAAACCCACGTGTCGTTTCTCAACGTGTGCCTGAAGTTCATATGAGCATCTTAGAGGTGCGCAAAAATGTGAAGAGTGAACCTTCCATGATTCATAACAACTCCTCTTTTCAGACTTGAATATGCGATTCAATGATCATTAATTATCGATTTATTCATTCATTGTCCAACCTCTGCGATTGAAGGGTATGAATGTGCACAGGTTGTAACTGGATCCTGGCTATAACGTTATGATTTAATATGAAAAACGAATGCAATCACCTGAAAGCATAGAGAAGTCGTCTAGAGAAGAAAACCAGTCAGAATCGTCTTGAGCCCGAGAATAATCGCAGTGCACAGAGTGATCGAACAGTCTGCAAAGTTACGTGGGGCTTCGCTTGGTACGGAAGAAGGAGAGAAAGAAGCACCGGTATGATAACCGACGTTACTCACGACCTGCGATCCTTCTTCCTGACCTCAGGAATACCGTTAGCACCAATACGGCAAAATTCCGTCGAGTATTCTATGTGTTTCTTGAAATCGCAAACTGTGATACCTTTGCAAATTGTACCGTTATTCAACCAGCAGAATGAAAGTTTCTTCGTAGTAGATTTGATTAATTTTAAAAAACAATTTTTCGTGACAGTGGCATGGGTAAACATTAAAAAGTAAAAAAAAAGTATACAGTGTACGTAATCTATAATAAATTAATAATAGCTACAGCAATTGGAAATAACCTAAATTATAATTACACAGGTATTATGTTACGGACAAAGAGGTGGCGGAACAGAGAGCTGCCTTTACATTCTGTGCAAGCTAGGTTTAGAATTCTTGAGCCGTGTACAAAATTGAAAATGATGAGAGAAATCGGGCGACGTCTTTACCATGCTCGTCTTGATGTGCCCAATTATTGTTGAGATTTCCACATAAAAAAATAACAGGGCGGGTGTGTACTGCAACGTAGGGGATCCGGGAGGAACCGGGAGAATTGTAACGGTACGTTCGACTCATCGGTATTCACAGTATATGATCCATTCGGTCAGCGGCAGTCAGCGGCCGTCCGTCCATCCGACCCTTCTCCTGCCCAACGTGCTTTTCGTTCCTGCAGCGCGCAGCGCCCGGCTACTTATCCTTCAGTCCGGTTCTTAGTAGGTAGCTCAGCAGTACAGCGAGTTGGTACTTTCGAGACCTGGAGAAGCTGGACAACCAGTTTTCCCCAGGCGATGATGCTGATGAGACGGATCAGCTTCTAATAAGAATTTTCCATTGCTCAATATTTCCTGAGATCCGAAAATACGCAGCTATGTAATTTGTTAAGTGCGCAATTTTTTCTCTATATATTTGGAGCTTCGACAGATGTCTCGAGCTTATCAAGAGTAAAAAGGTTACGTCGCTCATTATTTCCGTGTTTTACCGCTACCATACGAGATGTAATATTTCTACCATTCGAATGCTTGGAATGTGGGAAGCTACTGCCCCAGAGTCTGAGCGATTGTCTGGGAAACGAGACTACCTCCATCGTGTGGCATTCTATAAATTACGAGGATGCCTTTCGTTATCTCTTTTCGCGTATCAAGTGGAGATGCACCAGTCATACAAGTGTACTGACTGCTGCCTCGTATAACAACGACTAAATGGCGTTTAAGTCATCGAACTAATAAGTCTAGGATGATTTAATAATTTACGAACTACAGTCAATCTGCATACTAAATTATGTCCTAATAAAGAATCGATCCCCTCTGTCTCTAGTCATTTAGTTCGATATGTCTTCGAATTCCCTTTCTCGAAGACTACTTTGACAAGAAGTCAGTTTTCAGTTGGACATCGATTTCCGCGAACGACTGCATCGTCTGAGTTCAATGATCCATAATTCAATTCCGGGCGCAGAATCTGTGAAACACTAGGCTTTTTTGCTTTTTTCTTTTTGCCATTACATCCTCGCGTTTGGACTCGCCGCGGGAACGTTAGGACGAGCATCGGGTCGCTCTCGATCAACGCGATAAACTTTACCGCGGTGATTGTTCCTTTGAGAATTTTTTTTGTCTAAATATAGAAGTCAAAAGAATTAATAATGGACTTCATGCTCCTTTTTAATCTTCCTTATCAATGTCAAAAGAATCATGCTCGTCCCCTTTAAAAGCTGGGAACGACCGGCACATCGGAATTTGCGCTCGCCGAATTCTTCGGTTTACAAACGCATCCACTTTCCACGAGCACGTAATCTTGTCCAGTCAAGGTAACGGGTCCTAAAGGAATCACTAAAAAGAGATAAGGCACGTAGGTTTGCGTACACTCTCCATGCACTACGTCGCACTCCTTCGATCTGTTAAAATAGAAAAGAGAAAGATTCATTTACGCGATCGGATTATCCTATGTTGTCTTCATAGAAACCAAGTACTCTAATTTGACAGAGTTTTGAGATATTGAGAAACGTGTGATCTGTCGGCTGCTACGCGTCGATCGTTTCTCAACATTGAGCATTCGATGGCCATTTCATTAGAACGGGGCAATATGTGGTCAAGCGATATGGCGAAGACCAATACTTACTCGCAAACTTCAAAGACGACCTGCTGCAGGAGATCAGGAAATTTTTGAACGATGGTCACTGGTTGTCCGCTGGTTAGACTGACGCCGTACATCGGAGCCGTCGTGTTGTACCTGGTCTTGCACAATCGGGCCGGAGAGCCGCAAGTCTCCTTAGACGTAAAAGCTCGTCCTGTAGATGAACGGCCTTTGTGAATTTAAACCAAGTGGGAATCCTTCTTCCCAGAAATACCCCGCCTTGTTATAGTTCGGCTCACGCAGCCAGGGCCATTTCCTTTGAATTCGAATGAACGTCAGCAGCGATTATTCGAAACGTGAGTGGGCAGAGTGTCCCGTTAGAGTAGTACACGAGGTGATAACTGTATTGGTCGGATGACGATGCCGCGGCTTAACGACCAACAGGTCAACTGATTCCTCCTTGAGGGCGACGATTATCCGATTTTTCTACGGCAATCGTGCAATGAAAAAGGGAACGTGCAAGAAAACGAGGGTAGCGCAGAAATTCCATGGATAATTTAAACGAAAAATAAATGAAGGTCGCTTGGTCAGAATGAAACTGATGACTCGGATTTCCTAACCAGGTTTTCGTGTCATATGGAGAATCGCATAATTCAAGGCTGCTGCCTACAGCAGTCGAGGTTACTTGACCATCCACGCGTACGTGTGAACTGCGGCTCTGGTTGTCATACCGGATTTGGCAGGTACAATTCGGTACTTTCATTGAGCAATTTTAAGAGTTTCTGAAGGTATGCACGAGCAAAGAGAGAACAGTGCGTGCGTGCGTGCGTGCGTGCGTGCGTGTGCGTGCGTGTACCAGGGTCGAAAAGTAGAGGAACGAGCTGGCGAGGCGGACGGCTTCATTGTCATTAGAATTACTTGCTCACGAATAAGATTCCGTTGGACCGATCGTGAGGTCGATCTACCGTGATTTATGTAACTCACCATCTCGAGAGTTGGAAGCAGCGATTGAGTAATCGCCGTGCGCAGCCTTGTAATTGTGCAGAAGCGCCTGTCTCGTTATTTCGGGATCAATCGTCCGCGGCTGATAGGATCGAGCAGAGCGGCTGCTTCCGAGCCCGAAGTTCTTGAAGGAGCGCGATATTGCAGCCCTGAAAACAATCGGCGGATCGTTCGAATGATCCAACTATATTAGAGAATTTCTCATCAGACTGGAATCACTAGAATCAGTAGGTGTCGGAGGACACACGGTAACCTCTTTGGAATCGTGGATCATTCGATCGACATAATCGGTTACTCACGCAGGATACTGAAGATTGTTGGGTCCAATGCAATCGGTTGGGTCCGTCAGTGCATCTCCCCAGACGTACTTGAGAGCCAAACCATTGCCCTCGCACTTTTTCGTGCCGTAGACTCGCATGCACGCGCACACGAGGAGAATCAATCCGAAGAACCTACGAATCATCTTCTAGAAGGAACAAAGACGAAAGGTTCTTTTGAGAATAGTATCTTCTTATACATATAATAAGTGCTGTAGCACATCTGAATATCAAATGATAAGTCCTTTGTGCAAAATTTTGCTAAAAGATTAGCGCAAACAAGTGTCCTTAATGACAGCGCGAGATCGCGAGCCTTATCGATATACGCGACGCCCGCCCCTACGTGTTCGAGGTTTCTAGGTTGTGATCCACATAGCTTCCGTTATTCGGTGTCCCTCGTCCCTCGTGTTTGGTAGCAAATCCACTAAAGACCTTAAGTAAATGCTACCATAGTGCTACGTTTATACGATTTATACTTGTGAATACTGAGAAATTCAGAAAACGCGCGTGCGTACAGATAGACACTCGAAACATTTTTTTGGTGAGTTGCAGATTATCCTGATTGAATGAAAAGCAGGCAGACCTCTCGATATGGTCGTTGACCGCGGTAAAGCAGTGGCGGCGTGTGCGCCGCTTTGGGAAATTGTTCGTTATAACATTGACCTTTCGTTATTAGCATCGACAATTAAGCACAGTCCATTTCTGAAGATTTTATTCAGGAAAGATTTATTAAAAAATGTGTCTTCGATTCCGTACTGCAGCAGCAGCGTAATACGTAGGGTAATAACAAAGGTATCTTGAGTAATGGATACGGAAAGCAGGAAGCACGGAGCGAGAGGACGACGTTGGATTCGCGCGCGCGTGAGAACGACCTGAACTTGCGATCTTCTCGTTCCCATCGTATGTCAAGTAAGAAAAGAGTTGTTCACACTGACTTGTTCACGTGTTATTATAGATATTAAGAGAGTGAGGCCATCGTATCGAGAGGAGACTCAATAAGTATTTTTTATCGCTCCTCTAGCATCCACCAGTAACGGTAAAATATCACAAATATTTTCTCTCTCACTAAGCAGCGTCCCATCGAATAATGGCCTTTCGTGCCGATAACGGTACAAGTATCTCGGTTATTCCTTTCGTGTATGGTAAGGTTGGCACAAAGCTCACATAGATACTACGAGTTGTGAAATATTGAAAATTCTTCGAACCATATTATCAAAGGTAAATGAAGCTCTCGTCCTAGGACTATTCCCATATACATTCGAAATTTTTTATCGAATAAAACACACTTTGTCATACAACGAACTAAAGAGTAACGCGTATTAAAGTAAATCTTTGTTCATAAAAAAATCTTCGATTCTTAATAAGGAATGAATTGAGCTTTTTTTTTATGAAGCTCGAGACGCTTTGGGATACCTGAGATCCCTTGTAAAGCCGAGTTATCCCAGAGTACGCCATTCTTGTGTAAGAATATATTCGCTCTCAATTTTTTGTTATTAGACCACGATTCTATGCATAGTGAAAAGACAAGTATATATAAGCTAGCTACTTCAATAAATAAGTATGAATATTCCGCAATGATGTTGAATCACTTACCGTCGATGGGGTTATCTCTGTCATCATATTTCAACAATCCTTTGTGGTCCTTCGTTCGTACGAATGGATTGTATCACCTAACTATGGTACATTAAAAACTAATTATAATATCTGCACGAATCTCAATTAATGTTCATGTCACTGGACGTTGTCGAGCGGGATCGAGAACCTCTGCAACCTTGCACAGAGACGTTCACGGATTGACTGAAGTTGACTCAGGTGTGGTGGAGTTCAGCGGAATCTCATGGAGTCGTAGAATGAGGAAGCGCCGCTATCCGGTACTCCGGTAGAGGGCCAGAAAGAAATGAAACACAGAGCCAAGAAAGCGAAGAGAACGGGCGAGATTTAAGAAAAATGTTAATGAATGGTGTTTTCATACTTTACTATAGCCTACCTCTTGGCACCTTCGTCCATCTTGAATTTTGCAAATCGGCAATCTCCTTGGCGGTAAAATAAAAGACGAACTTCGATTGTTATTTCGGCAGAAGTATTGTTATGCGGCGTAAACAGTTTATTTGGTGCCAATTCATTCACGAAGAGTATAATGGAGAAAATTGGACAAAGAATGTTATTTGTATTGCACTACTGTAACTTAGTGAAATCGAATAAGATTACGTCTTCCGATTGAGATGCGGTTTTTGCGAGCTAAGTAGTTATGAATGCAAAAGCTTTTAATTTCGCGCTATCGTTATACTATAGACGAGTCCGTTAAGCAAATCCTCTTTGATTTGTAATTTAAAAAATAAATAGCACCTAACATGTTTTTCTCCAATTGCCTCTGAACATTTTTTAATCCTTTGAGCAATACGAACATACATTACGTCATACTTTAGCCGGCACTATATAATTTCGTTGCTCAAACCATTAAAATACAGCGTACATATTTCGATAAATTTATTATTTACGCTATGTAGTCACAACATGGAAACTTTACGAGGAATTTACATTTTTTAATATAATTAAAAAAAGGTTATAATAATGTTTGTGTCTGCGTAAATGGGGTATGCATAGCTATTATTGTTATTTACTTTAGGAACGAAACCGTACCGTGGTTTCGTCAAGCTTCGCTAAGAGCAAAATTAATAAACATATATGTGACAAATAACAATATAGGATCTTGTATCAAGTAAATGTCTAATATTAAAATCAGAGTATTTAATTTATGTCTATTGACATACTTCACTCGCTCGTTTTGACAGAGGATTAATTTCGTACTGGGGAAAGTGAGATTACATAAATTGCCAATCTGCTTCGAACAGAAAACGTAGGGTGGAAGGTTAAGTTAGGTTAGATTAGATTATGTGAAAAAACACGGACATGGTGTGAAACAGTTGAGTTCAAGTGTGTTGATGCTTTTCTTTTGTTCAACGTAAGACGTTTTCATTATTACCTTAATGAATGATACAATAATAATATTTGTTAGAAAGCACGTGGATTGGAGGATCGGTAACGCTAAGCTTTGTATTTTGGGCAACGCAAATTCACCTAGAGGATAGTCTCGTGAGTCGAATGAGTGCTATTCGTAAATTCCCAAATGAAATTACGTAGCCCACCATATTGCTTAATGTCAAGTAGCTTTCTTCGTGTTTCCGCATTATCCAACCGGCTGGCATGGTTTACTGACGAAGGCTTCCTCAGGTCTTCCGCGCTCACATATCCTCAAACTTAATGGAATTGACACTTGTGTCTATCTGACCGCCTCGATAGCTACCACGCTTCTTCTTCGTCTTCTCATGTCGGAAGGACTTGCCCTTTGTGTGCTTCAAATCCAAATTGGCCTTTTCTCCCCATGATCCACGCGCGCCTCTCTGTTGGGAAAGACGAATTAAAATTAGTCAAGAGTCAAAGGAGACATTCCAAGGAGCCTCTCACCATCGTACTTAGTCTATCGCGTTGCTTCAATCATCAAAGGTGATTTTTTTGTTTTGCGCTGGTGTGTTCATCCCGATGGAACCGCCCCCGCGACCACCCCTACTTCCACGTCCACCCCGACCACCTCTCTCCCCGTCGCCATTCCACGACTTTCTGAAACCGTTACCGTTTCCACCACGACCACTTTCGTTTCCGCCCCATGACTTTCTACCATCAAAGCCACCTCTACCATCAAAGCCACCTCTACCACCACGTCCACCCCTGAATCCACTCCCGCTTCCACGGCCACCCCTGAACCCTCCACGCTCCCCGCCTCTACCGCCTCTACCGCCCCGGAATCCAAAACCACCACGGCCACCCCTAAATCCACCGCGAGCGTCGTGCTTCATAATACCATTACCGTCCTCGTTCTCCTCCTAAAACAAAAGAGAACACCAGGTCAGCCACCGCCAGTCGTGTACATGAAATTCGAAAATAAAGTAAAGTCAAATAGAAGGATAAGAATAATAAAAATGTATAGCGACAACTGCTTCGAGACACATGGCGAATGCGCAGAAATATGAACATGTGAATGATGGGACTGCAATGTGGCAGTTCAGAGACAACTACAAAAGGCCATTTAAATCCTCAGCGCGATAATTATGACGTCGCGAAAGGCCCCGAGCTTTCGAGAAGCGGCAAGTGACCTGTGTTCCATGATTCCTTCCGCACATTTACCTTTGCCTCGAACGAATTGTTTGCCAATTTTGGATCCACTGTGATTTCATCGTCCCGTACGCGACGAAAAGGCACGTTCTTCTGCTGTTAATAACCATGAGTATAATAGAAAATTTCATTCAATCTCACAAATAAATTGAAAATAATGAAACTGAAAAATTAATTTCTACGTTTTGTTACCTTATCTCCATTAATATTATTGCTGGCCTTAACGAAATTACTGTAGTTGCTCTTTGGAATCTTGGTTACTGGCTTTCCGAATCCTCCCACTTCCTCATTCTCTTCATCGCTTTCACGCTTCCTCTTTTCTGGTTTTCCTGGAGTTCCATCTTTGGAAGGAGTTTTTTTCTCGCTCGAATTGCTCCTCTCCGAGCTAAATCCTTGTTTAACGGGCGCAGGTTTTACAGATTTTGTAGATTTGGCGATATTAACAGGATTTTCTTTAGTAGCAATATTAGATGCTACTTTTTCATTGTCAGATTCATCAGAATCCGATTCCTCGCTAGATGAGGATACTTTTTTAGGCACTGACTTAGTCATAACTTTTGCTGCTGCTTGCGCCTTTGTTGCTGGTTTCTCGTCTTCACTCTCGTCAGACTCTTCACTTGAACTTTTTTTAATCTTCTTTTGATTGATTGGCTTTGTTGTACACATTTTTTCAGTTTTTTCCTCTTCATCAGAATCGTCGGAATCTTCACTTGAAGACTCTTGTTTCTTCGGAACCGACTTGCCAAGAGTGACTTTCTTTGCCGGTGGTTCCTCGTCACTACTTTCTTCGCTTGAAGAAGATTCTTCTTTCTTAGTAGAAGGTATAGCAGTCTTTGCAGTTGTTGAGACATTCAACCTTTTTGCAGGCGATTCATTATCGCTGCTATCTTCGCTGGATGATGAATCCTTGTTAGAGGAATGCTTTGTTGTGGGTAGTTTGCTTGGAGCTTTTGCTGATTTGGGTGCTTCATCTTTCGATGAATCGTCTGAATCGCTACTTGTGTCTGGCATCGCTACTTGTTTTGCATTAGACTTAGTTTCGCTTTTAACAGAATTTGGAGTCTCAGCCTCCTCCTCTGAAGAATCTGAACTTTCACTAGATGATTGTTTATTTTTTGTTATAGGAGGCTTTGCAGGTGGTGCTTTTGTCACAGGTTTTTTAGCAACTATTACTGGCAATACTTCATTATTGTCATCGCTGTCCTCACTAGACGACTCTTCTTTTTTAGTATTTGCGCTTGGTTTACTGATTGCAGTTGTGGCCTTTATTACTGCTTTGACATTCGTATTGGATTGTTCCTCCTGCTCACTATCAGAATCAGATTCTTCACTAGAGGATGCTTCTTTGGCAATATTCTTTGTTGATATAGATACTGATTTTGCTGGTACTTTGACAGCATCTTCCTCCGAAGAGCTGTCTTCAGAGGTAGATGTCTTTTTTGAAGGGGCCACCTTTGCTGCAAGCTGAGTTTTAGCTGTTGCAGTGGTAGGAGCTTTATCCTCTTCGCTGCTAGATCCATCCTCAGAAGAATCCTCTTGTCTTTCCCTTTTCACTACTGCAGCAATAGCAGCAGATTTATTATTAGCCAATTTAACTTTTTTTGGGGGTTCCTCGTCACTTTCTGAACTTGAGTCTGAAGTGCTATCTTTACTTTCAGCTTTTACATTCACTTTCTTTGTAGAACATTTTTGAAAATGCTGAAATACTTCTTCCAAACTGGCTGATCCTTTAGACAGAAGAGGCTGCAACATAAGACTATATGCTCACAACATCCTCCATTTATCCCACATTACGAACTACAAACTATAAATATGACATTATCCTCCTTTCTTTAGACATTATTACTCTATAGAGAACACGTGTCTCAGCAGTATAATTATCACTGTTAAATTATGTTCCAAGCCTCTTGTTATTACATGATAATTGTGTAAATAAGTTTTCCAGAGTTACTTAAAAGTCGCAAGTTCTATGAAAGATCCGAAAGATAATAATAGTAAAAAGGTTCAACCGACTTTTAGAAGTATTCGTGGATATATGTAACGAGCATAGTTTCGTCCACGTGGTACCTCTGAAAAGGCGGCATTTTGTGGACGACACGCTTCTTCTTGTGGAAAATACGAGTGTGCCACATGTTCGTAGGCTCCTTTTTCATACTCACCGCTTTTGTCTTCTTCTGAAAAACTTTGGCAAACGTTGTATCTGTCTTTAGTAGATAATTGTAAACCAAAGCAGAAACACCTGAGTCGCCGGTGGATGCCATGATGGACGCGTGTACGAACAACTAGTAACAGCTAGGAGCTTGTTAACACGAGGTAACACCAGAGGTGAGTAGACAAATGCACAACGCTACGGTTTCAGGCGATACCAAAATCATGGCGCTAAATCGTAGCGGCGAGTCTGGAAGTAGGATTTTGTCATCATCGCCTCCGTCGACAATGCGAATCCCATCGTAGCCGAGCTGCACGTGAACACGTACACGTATATCGGCGGGCAGAGGTTCTCCGCTACTCGCCGCTAATTCCAAAAGCAACTCTTAGAACGAGACCGGGAACGATACGACTTCTCAAGAACTATTGAAAAAGCCTAGTGTTGAAACATTTTTAAGATATTTTTAAGAAAGTGCAGTTCCAACTTGACACTCGTGTAGCACTCCTCAATTTGTACTAAATATTATTGGATCTTGATTTACTTTCAAAATATATTTAAAATATAAAATTGAGGGTAAATC
>JARQTH010000035.1:329299-370776 GCA_030142595.1 Trachelus iudaicus | reverse complement strand
CAGTATAGGAGACCGGCTCGAGGAAGAATGAGCGCTCCGAGTCCGGGCACTGCCTCGAGCGCTCCCCCCACCATCCGCCTGCTCCGTCACGCCGAGTCCTGCGCGACGTATGTGCGCGCACACAATTTTGGGCAACTTCCAGTACTACTAAATGTGCTCGGCCAGAATTTCCGATTTCTAAGCGTTAATATTTTACTTTATTCATTTCATTAATTATTTTAATGTTGCAACACCTAATTTATTAATATTTCAATTTAAACGTAATTTATTTTAGATATTCTACAATCTCAATTCAATTTTGATCTATTCCGTGTATTCTGCGAGATTTTGATTTACCCTCAATTTTATATTTTAAATATATTTTGAAAGTAAATCAAGATCCAATAATATTTAGTACAAATTGAGGGGTGCTACACGAGTGTCAAGTTGGAACTGCACTTTCTTAAAAATGTCTTAAAAATGTTTCAACACTAGGCTTTTTCGTCGGAATATAGCATGGACTATGCGATTCCTGCTACAAAATTCTTGTTCCGTATTCATAGTCAGTGCTTGCGGTGAAGCATAGCTTAAAACTGTATATATAGTAATAATAACACATGGTGGGGGAACGGTTGTTAAAACTGGGATAGTTTCCACCGTGCAATTTTACACAAAGTTTGGAGGCGTTATTGGTCAATTCCATTCAACTCCTATAAGTGATTGGTTAACTTTGTTTAAACCCTGCACGGTGGAAAGTAAGCCACTGTAAAAACGAACAAGTATCCGAACCTGATGATGCCAAAAATGATGTCACTGCCTGCTGCTTGTAGTGTGCAAGACCCATTATTTGAAGTTTTACTAATTCCTACTAGAATTGAACGTGGCGGTGTTGGCAGCTCTGGATGTGACTCTGGATAACATTCAGAGCTGTTGGACACATTCAAATTCGTTGAAACCCGAAGAACCGGAATTCTGCGTGCTCTGATAATCAACAAAGACTCTCAGGTGTAGTTTACCTCATTACGTAAAAATAATAATTGATACTGTCGTTTTTGTGGCAATTATGACAGAGACTCAACAAAAAGCAAAGTGTATCACGTTGAAAGGCTCTGCAGAGCTTGTGAAACAATATTTACGTAAGTACTTGTGCCTTATATTCTAAGGTAAAATATTTTTGTCTTCAAGAGTATTTAATATGTCGTTTACTCTTTGATTCGAAACATCATTCACTTCGTTGCAGTTTATGGCATCAACAGCATACTTTATCAGAGAGGAATATATCCACCAGAAACTTTTGAACCAGCTGAACATTTTGGTCTATTTTTTCTGATGTCCACGGATGAAAAAATTAAGTCTTTTCTGGAAACTGTATTGGGCCAAGTTGAGGAGTGGCTGGTACAAAGAAAAGTGTATAAATTAACTTTGGTAATAACAAATGTAAATACAAAGGAAGTGTTAGAAAAATGGGATTTCAAGGTCGATTACGAAGCACCAGTTCCAAATACTGTTACTATCATGGCGGAAGGAGATTCACCATTACCAGAAGTGGGTACAAAGGATGTCAAAACAATTCAGAAAGAAATACGTGAAGTGATTCGTCAAATTACTGGTATGTTCCCCATGTACCTCGGAATCGTCAATAGCACCTATTTTTTAATTAATGTAAAATATTTTCAGGTACTGTAAGTTTCTTACCTTTATTGGATTGCTTGTGCTCCTTTGATATTTTGACTTATACTGTGCCTGACTGTGGAATTCCAAAAGAGTGGGATGAAACTCAGCCTGTGTTTATTGCTAATAGTCAAGAAGTGCAACTCAGATCATTCTCAACTTCTATACACAAAATGGATACGATAGTCAGCTACAAAAACAATTAATGCTAATGTCCAAATGTATACAATGAAATGTAAAAAAACTGTGGCTTTTAGTTTCCAGGTAGGCAATGCATCCACATTTTGAGATTAGTTCAATATTTTGACATTTTGCTTTGTTCATTCCATGGAAGATTCATTACAGGATTCTTATCGAATAACTTTGCTTCCATCATAAGAGTAGAATATTTATGATATTCACGTAATCTGTATCTATAAATTAATATTTTGTAATTTTGTAAGCGTTTTTTAAAATAAATATACTTTTGTCATACTGCATGCGCTCGTTATACGGAACAGTATATACAAGAGAAACTGAAATAGATATTAATGGATCTTTATTGAAACAGAATGAGTGATCATAATGAATATACGGCTGGAGTTAAAGGGACTCTAGCTCTTTTATTTACTACGCGAGTAAAATATAAACGAAAATCGTAAATAAGACTATTTACAGATCCTCTCCCAAAATTGGAGTTTAGCACACGCTCTGCAAGATTAATAATTTCTTAGTTTTTAGTTTGTTTAATCTTTTAATTTTGAATTGATTCTGGACAAAATGATGTCAAAACGATTTTTAAACTTGTAGAATGTGCGTTAAACTCTGCTTTGGGAAAGAATATCTTCATTTACATTTTACTAGCATGATAATTAGAAGTCCGGAGTCCCCTTAAAATGAAGTGTTGAAGATGTAATATTAGTGTTCCTTTGCTTAGAATAAACCCTGCTAACTGATTGCCCACATGAACTGAAGAGGACTTCGGAAGACTGTATTGTTAAGCACAACAACAGACCTGAACATGATAAATGTAATAGCGATTTCAGGCATAAGCCGTTGTGAACTGCTGCATGTCATTGCAAGGCATCCTAAGACCTGTGTTGTCTACGATGATTTCAGCAGTTGCAATATTCTTCGGTACTCTTCACATTCTGTGTGAGCCATCTTCGAGTTTTTTTCTTTTTACGTAATTGTGCCTTACCTAACTTTCATTTTCTTCTCGCTGTCCTTTAGCAGAGCATTATTAAAAAGCTGGTGCGTGTTGTATATTGGTAATACAAGAATAGATAGGAATAATTGTGACTGAGGAAGAAGAGGGAGGCCTCTCCAATTCAATAATGGTAACGTAACATATCTATTCTCTTTCATCATTTTCAAGACAAAGATCAATAGGAAACATTGATTCTGGACTATTAACTTTATGTCTTTACAATCATCATGTCGTTTTACAATAATTGCATTATATTGTTAATACTTTGTGCTTCTAGAATAATTCTTAATCTCTATCAATAGTGCACTTTCTGGCTACCACAGTAGAACCAAATGGAACGAAGGACAGCAATGACTTCCTTCGCAGCTACATTATGTCTTGGCTAGTCTCTAAGAGAGAAGTTGCTCGCAAAGGTCTTAACTGTTGGATCTTCTTCTATCGATTTCGAAGCACTGGGCAGGTAGCTCTCTTCGAAATATTGGATAAAAAGAGAGAGATGTACATATAAATTTGACACCAAAAATCGTGTAGAAAGAGAAGTGCATACAGTTTATAGGATACTACATGGTTTTTGGTTCTGTTATTTTTCCTCTTTTTACCGGATATTTCAGCGTGGAGCTATATTCGGAACCGGATTAGTTGATTACTGTATAAGGGAAGACCATTCGATACTGGCGCACATCCAGGATCCATTTTGTGTGACCTCGCGACTGGTTTCTCCTTAGACAATTATAAAGCACCTGCGATGCCTCACTTTATTTTACCTTATTCTCAAGATTGGATACAGTACAAACGCGCCTCTAGTAAGAACATCATCAAATAAATAATATTAAATAATATACAATACTTTACATAGCGTGCTTAAAATTTAATTGGACGTTGCGTGTCGTTCGATCTTTTCATTGAAAAATCACAGGAGAAAAGGAATAAGCGTTCTCACTTCTGTGTTTCTTGTTTCATCGACCGAGTGATTTTGAGTTTGACTCATTTGCAAACGCAATTGCTGCGACATTATCTCGCGGTGCGTAATGCTTATAGAACTAAATGCCCAGTCGGCTACTGTCTTCATACACATTTTACTTAAGGCTACTCTGGAGCGTGGAGAATGTTTGGCGTTAGCACAGTCAATGTGCTGCGCTCGTATATGCGAATACGCGAATGGCGCTGAGCCGTGTCAGCTAGCAAGTTTTATGAAAATAAAAAAAATCGAAGTAACCTTGTCATTCCTGAAGAAAAGGATTATTTCAGATTGATTTGTAGTAGAGTATCATTCAATTTTCTTGTTCCGTCTGCGGTTGAAACTCATCAGCATATTTCGCACAGGTCTAATAAGATGTCGTGATCCTCGCTCCACAAGATCCTCAAGTATAACTAAAAAAGTCGTCCTCGAAGAGTCATTCTTATTCCGGACACTCGTTATTCCCTAAATATTCTAAGTACACATGTAAGGAGGAGGCTCGTCGTTCCTTCTCTCACGGTAGGAGAAGAAGCAGCTTAAACGAGTCCTAATTGAGCTAATCGTAAGTGAACTTTTGTGTATCGAATATCTCGTTGGATGGATCGATAAGTATTGGTAGTACGATCCGTTCAACGTAAAATAATGAACTCAAGTATGGCGGCACTAGTAAGCTTGCACGGACATCTCTCATACTCTTTGGCATAGAACTCGAAAGCATTCCTTTTTCCTGCAGTCACACTCTCTTCTCTCGCTCACCGATAAACTACTTATAACAGAGTAGATCCTCCTCAATGGGCAGATCCTCCTCTTCCGGCTTCGCGGTTCAGTCGCAACCAATCACTGCTTCGATTTTCCTCATTTCTCTTGTGCTTTCCTTTTCCCCTTTCACACGTCCTCTCGCAAGTGCTCCCTGCGTTCCTGCCTTCCGAGAGTGGACGCGATCGCTCTAAGGAATAAAAAGATACTAAGCTGAGGACGTTCAAAGTGTAGCGCTGCTCACCTCGCCTCTTTGAGGAAGCACCCATCGTCCAGTGGCTCCCTTACGTCTCTGGCCCTGCTTCACAGAAAGAGTCACAGCGAAGTGCGTCACGAGGGGACAAGGACGAGAACGAGGACGAGGACGAGGACGAGGACGAGGACGAGGAATCGAACCAATGCATTCGCATTAGAATTCCGAAAGGCACGATGCTTCTTCGATGGATCGACGCTCCCACTTAATATAAATTGTTGGAGAATGCTTGAGCTTCTTACTGCATGTGATAGCTGTGGCGTCGGTTGAGGAAATTCGCCTTCGTCGACTGCAACATCCTATAAAATAGAAGTGCAGTTAAAGGTAGTGCTGCTAACGGGGAGGATTAATTGAGGATTATTTGATTATTAATTGAGCATTTATTGAGGATTAAAATGCTACAGAACGAATGCGCAGGAATTTCTGAGACTCAAAAATAGATATTGCCATCAATATTCATTGGATATCAGTGATGCGTGGATTTCGGACGGTCATCTAATTGTAAGACGAAGGAGCAGGGATAGTGTTACGGGTAATGGAGAAGTCCTCTAGCTTACTTGGGAAAGGCGAAAGGGGCCACACTAATGCCTCTCTGGAGTCGCACTGTCCAAGAAGCTGTACAGGAATACGTCCAAGATGCTGTGGAGACTTAAATTAACTCGAATCATTAGGTTTATCCGGGGTGCGAATTCGCGCCAAGTCCTAAGGGCTGGTCGCCAAGTTTCCGAGATCGTCGGATTGAGACGTTACGGGCTTACGAGTGATTAGGGTACTAACGAGCCTTCGTACAATCCGCCGTTCTTTGCGTTACGGCCAATTTACCCTAGGTTGTGTCGCTTCTGCACCCCCCCCCCCACCCCCACCCCTCACCAACACCCATCCTTCTTCCAGCCGACGATCAGCCACTCGACAAAGTCTCTCTCATATACGTTATGCCTGGCGTCACCTATATCTTCCTCCTCTTCCTTCTTCTTGTTTTTCCTTCTGACGTCTTTTTCTCTATGAAAGCCGAGCAAATTAATTTCAAGCGTGATTTTACGCGAGAAATCATGCCTGAGATGTCAATAAAAGTATGGCTCCTACACTATATGTTTAAAAATATTTATTTTCTAACACTCTAAAAAACGTTCCTCCGTCTCATCCAGAGCGCTTTTTAGAAGAGCAAGTAAGTAAGATCAAGACGCGTTACGAACTTACCTCGTCAAAGCAGCAATAGCACCGGCGCCCCTCATCAAGTGGAATGGAAACGGCGAATTTGGAAAACGTGAAGAGGAAAGTAGACTCTATGATGTGAAAAAAAAAGTGAAGGTGCAAAGAGGAGGCTGGGACGTACCAAGGTACTGTAAACTCTCGTTCTTTCTCTTTCTCTATGTCATTCCAGCACGAAGGAAACTGTGGAAAACTTATAAACGGTATGGCAGTAAAAGGAGGAACGAGAGGGTCAAGAGGATGATGATAGAGAGGAGATGAAAAGTCAATCCCATTGTTAGAGAGTGAGGGACACGTACCGAACAGGAGGAACGGGCCGAACGAGGATAAGGCTACAATAAAACAAAACACGATGAATGTCCCGATGTGCAAGCTGGAAGCATAAGAAGAGGAAAAGAGTCAAGTTTTTTTTTTTTTTTCTTTCATAATTGGACGATATTTGTGAATTGCTGAAAGCAAAGTGAACTGTGTCTTTCGTTCGTTCTTTATTGCTGAGCACGTTGCAAGTTTAAAGTAAAAGTTCAGAGAGTAGTGGATAAATTGATGGAAGAGGTGAAATATTAGTGGGAATTTGCCGCGCCATCCGATGACTCAGTGTCTACGGCTAAAGAGGTGTCGCTTGTCGGTGCGATAAAGTTGCTTCTTTTCATCACGGTAAAGTATCGGTCGTCGGTCGTCGGTCGTCGGTCGTCGGTCGAAGGTGGATGGATGCTGATGCGCGGAAATGGAAGCGAATTGGTAGCAATGAAAAAGGAGAGGGAAATGTCTGATTTACCTTGACAGTGCCGCTAGATGCGCTAGAATCGGGCGAGCGTCACGTCCTCGGCGAACGAGGAGAATTTATCCATATCTTGAATGAAAGAAAGAAATTTCAGATTATTTGGTATATTGGAGAGTGAAAGTGTAGAGTGGTCGAAAGGGATAAAATGTTAGGAGAAAGGTGGAAGGAAAGGGAAAACTTTTCCCCTCGTACTGCGGCAAGATCCTGATTGGCCGACGCTGGCTCCAACGCCGACGCTCATAATGGGACGAGAGCCGTTACCCAAGAGTTGGGAGCAGGCTGTTCTATTTCTGATTCTCGTGAATCAGCCATTTAGCAACGCGGTGACCCAGCGCTTCGACGAGAACACCGTTCAAGACTAGACGGATGGCTCAGAAGCAGAGGACCTCGAGGAGAGTGAATAAGGCGAAGGGAAGAACAACCGATAGACTTCTCGGCTGCGGAAGCGAAGCAGAATTGGATGCGAGATATACCGGATGTTCTAGGATGCTGTAGGATGCTGTAGGATGCTGTAGGATGCTGTAGGATGGTCCAGCACGGACACGGTAATACGTATCGGACTAAATTTCACGCTTGATCGAGACTAAAGACCACCCATAGACAATTTCCCAAAGGGTTCAAGTTCAATGTAACGAACCAGCCAAGATAATACAAGGTGCACGATCAAGGAGCACGAAACAGCCAGGAGAATCTTAGGCTCTTCGAATGCGACGTCCATGCGCTCAGTCGCGGAATCGATCTTCGGCGAAAGATTCGCGTGTAACTAAATTCCAGCGAATTCGCGATATCGCGACCCACGATCGATCTCTCGTTCATGCAAAAATCCCAGCCAAGAGCCTATTAAGATCACCAGGGCTTAAAATGAGTGAGACGGAATTCGTAATGAGACTGGAGCGGGAGACAGAGGGCAGACAGAGAAGGGCGAGGAGATAAAAGACCTTCGGAAATCGGCCTGTATCGGGGAAGATGATCTTTGATTTCGTTATCTCAAGATTCAGCATTTGGCTGCGCGTCCGTACGATTAAATCGTTCAGGGGCATATTTCGTAAAGCCTCTTGGAAACTCACGTGTACACCGATTGAAAGCACCAATTCCACTAGGCGCCAAACACTTAAACACTTGCGTGCTCTGCGGGATACTTCGCCTTCGCGCAACATGCGTGTCACACATATAAGTTTTGTAATGGCGATTCGTTCGAATTAGCACTCGCGTATTGGGATACAATCGAATCACGATTATCGAGTATCGCTAATCAACCTATTGTCAATTCGTACGATAATGCGCTCGCGGAGCCATTGAAAATTCTCTGCAATTGGACATAATTGATTAGCGGCCGTTCGGTATTTATGCAGGTCACCTCATCGTTACTGGCTGATTTTAGTTTGCATCCAGCCTGGGCGAATGTAACTAATGTAAACCGCAGCAGTGCGAAATTAGTTGGCATTAACGATTAGCCAACCGTTCGACGTGACGGCCCTTCCGGCTCGATCGTTTTCCAATTCCATTAGCTCGAGCGACGTACGCGATGCGCTAGAACTCGTAACGCTCGAACTCTTTAACGTGTACGCAGCAATGCCGTAAAAAGTCTTTGGAACGGCCAGCGCCGTTTATTCGATGAATTCGATTTCGAAAGACGCCGCGCGAGTTTCTGCGTTAGGTCGATCGAAGACGCTACGATTCGTACGTCGACGCGATTAAGGCCGATTGGCAGATTCCCTTCTCCCGATAGAAAGAAACTTGCGCAATCTCTTTCCTTCGCCCTTCCTCCTCGGAACTCCATTCGCCCTTGGACCGAAAGATCACGCAACTACAGAAGTATCTGCCGGTAATCGTTAAGTAGAAAACAGTCTGAGTGGAAGGTTCTTGAAGGAAGTCTCAACTCCAGTTTTGCTTTGAAATCATCGATCAAAGGGAAAAGCCAAGGTACGCTTCTAGGTGAGCCTTGCCGGAATGTCAATCGATGCCAACGTCTGTTATGCAGACAGCTGACTCTGTCCATAGCGCCGAGTCACTTTCATCGTTCAGGAGGAAGGGAGAAAGGGAGAAAGAGAGAAAGAAAATGTGTGTGGGTGTCCGCACGTGCGTGGATGTAATTTTCAAGGATTTTCTTCGGGGAATCACGTATTGGATTGATAGTTTTTC
This sequence comes from Trachelus iudaicus, assembly GCA_030142595.1. Lineage (NCBI taxonomy): Eukaryota > Metazoa > Arthropoda > Insecta > Hymenoptera > Cephidae > Trachelus > Trachelus iudaicus. The sequence goes on along the minus strand of JARQTH010000035.1, from coordinate 361,838 downwards.
CGGCGGGTCAGCGTTTTCTCGAGAGCCTCGGAGAAGAGAAGGAAAAAAGGAAGATGTTACCTCCTAAGGAGATCTTGCAGAGTCTAGACAATTAGTCGCGGAACTATGTGTTTATGTCGGAAGCACAGCTTTCCTCTATGGAGGTCCCCAATTAGCAATAAGATATTTCCTGGGAAGGGAAAGAGCCTTGAATTAACATGGGAGCGTGGCCACCGATGGACCATTGCTCGGACGTGTCGCATCGAACGTGTCAATCTGCCCGCGTTATCACTCCGGGGTTAACGTGCGCGCCGCGCGAATCGCCCCTTCAAATTCATCAAGCTAATTCGAATAATTTGCAAATAGTTCGTTCGAGGAGCATCGTCCTTTCGGCGTTGCCTGTACATAAAAACACGCTAATCGACTCGAACGTCAATTTCGACAAATTGGCAGCCTGGCGACCCGTCGTCCAATCTTCCGAGAGCTTCTCAGAATTACGATCGAACTTTGATGAAACGCGATAACGGAAATACAACATCGATATTACTGGGTAAACGGATTTTTAGGGTTCTAGGTTTTTACGACGTGCCCTCTTACTACTTTACAGGCGGATTTTATTGCCCTTTGAAAAATCTTTAAACGTTGCGTGCTATTCGTTCGTAAAAATGTTGTTCAATGGCGTTACGCGGACGTCGTCTTTGATAGTTGCAGTGAAATTAGGGCCTAAGTTAGCGCTTAGTCGTTAGTGTACACTACATGTGCACGTGAGCATGCATGTGATATTGGGAATCAGATACAACCAAACGAAAAGTTTCTATCTTTTTTTTTTCAATCCGTCGTCCTGAACTACGAGGGAATCCGAAAACTCCCTCCTCTCTCTCTCTCTCTTGGTTCGAGTGTTGGTAGATCGAGAAGAATGTGGAATTTTTCAATTAGTATAGACTGGAGGGGATGCTGATTAATTGCGAAAGGTTAATTAAAACATAAATAAAAAATAACCAATGCACCTACCTTGATGGATGAAATAATAAGAAAGCGAACGTCCAGTGTGAGCAGGATCCAAGGAAGTGATGTGCATGTACAAGCGCCGTGGAAAATAAAACGAGAGTGCGCGGCTCAGGCTTTTCGACATTTCAAATGTTCCGTCCACGTGAATTCTGCTGAATTCTGGTGAATTTCATTTGTTGCGGGTGGATGAAAGCGGAGAGGGAACTAACGTCCTGTGGAATGGATCTTTCAGCGAGGAATGCAGCCACGGGAAGCTCGATGGAACTGTTGCTCGTCTTCGAATAATCACGTGTTTCGTTTTAACGCGATATTTCGAAAACCTCCCGCGGTCAAGTGGATAAGCGCCGTACGGGGAAACTGCTGGCTGGGACGCTGAGGTCCTGGGTTGCTCTACAGCTATATATAGTGACGTCATCCTTCGACCTCGTCCTTCGGCGTCGTCACTCATCTCGTTCGCGCGCACACACGCACAGCCGCACGCATATGGACGTATGGGCCCCACACACGCACACACGCACGCACGCACGCACGCATATACACGCACACGCAGGCACACACGCTCGCGCGCGCCACTGTGGGCCTACATGATAAAAATGAAGTAAAGCAAAGAGACAGTTGAGGAGCTGAAGATCATGTTTAATTGTAAATCAATAAAATTAATGAATTAAATAAATAAATTAAAAATTTTATACAAATTTTTATATATATATTATACGTATATATATTATATTGTATGTATAAATATAATATATATAATATATAATATAAAACATAAATAGGATCCCAAGACCGCTGGAGCACAGCGCACATAACTTGATAATGGTGTAAGGTCTTTTTTCTCGTTGCAAAATCATTCACTCTCTCTTTCTTTCTCTTTCACAGCTTCCCTAATGCACCTGTTCTCTATTCTCTCTTCTCTCGCCGTTGCGCTTCCCCTTACATTCTATCTCAATCTGTAACGCCAGCGCACACATATACTTGTGCACTCTCACACATATTCACCCGCGCACACACGCAATATACACATATAACTCTACGGATAAATAGATAGTGCTGTGTGTGCGCATGCGATATTCCTCAAATGATAAAAATACTGAGCGGTCCGACCGGGAAGTTATGAAAAAGTTGCACGTACAGTAAACCCCCTTTTAAATAACTGACAAAGAGCCAGAATGGTGAAGTATCTTTTGGCCTGTAGGTGTAGAAAAATGGCAAAATACTAAAACTGTGGTTCCGAATGGGCACGCGATGAAATGGTAAATTGAAGCGGAAGAAAATAAACGAAGAACATTGCGCGACTCTCATTGAATCTGGTTTTGACTTTCTTGACGCTAAAATATATGAATCGTGCAATTTTAACAGTTCGCTTCCCGTAAGCTCCTTTTTTAAATGAGTCATTCTGCATTCTCTCTCTCTCTCTGCTCGGTCTCTCCTTGATTGTAATTCTGAGAGGTCAATAGTGATCGAGTGAAATTAGGAAAGGGTTTCGTGATCGTCGAAGAGAACTCTGATTTCGAGAAAGTTGCCGACGAATTCGCTGAACGTCGCGGTAATCGCGGTGCGATCGAAGCTATTATACGTTCGAACTCGAAGTAGAATTCAGGCGAGAGAGGCGTCCGGTGATCCGCACTTCGTTTCCGTTAAACTGAACGAAATCCCGAATATTTCTCTAATTGTGTAAAAGCGCGAACGCTCAGCTCCGCAATGACGTTTCTCACTACTTCGAATGTTCTCGATTGTTCTCGATTGTTCTCGATTGTTCTCGATTGTTCTCGATTGTTCTCGATTGTTCTCGAATGTCGGTGGCGCGTGTCTCTCGTCGTTATACCGATCGTGTGGTCCTGCAACTAATCGTCGTGATCGGGACTCTTTGGTATGCTGTTCGTAGAGAGGATGCGGATCTAGAGCAAGGGACTTGGAGGACGGTTCAACTGCTTGACCTTCCGTAACGTGCCTCGTCGCATTTCGCGCATCGCTTCTACAGAATTTAGCAAAGGGGAACCGCCATAAGGTTTACTTATTGGGACCCCTCGTCATTATCGCTAGCAGTAGTACGAGGTGGACATTCCCAGTCTGCAGGAAAATGGCGTCCTATGACGGTTGTACACACTTCCGTTGCTGATGACATCCTTTCTTTCGCAGCGCTGACCCGTGTAGCCCTCGGCGCATCTGAAACACACGAAGCATTCGTCCGTTAGTGTCATCTCTTTCTCGCCTCTTTTAGTCTTTAAATACATATATTCGTCTCTCTCGATGCGCGTCGTCACTATCGGTTTATTCTTTCTCGTTGGTTCCAATTGCTTTTCGAACAGAGACATCAGGATACTCTCGGTAGCTCGACCGACTCTACGGTCGCACGTTTTACGCGGCTCGCTTGTCCGGGATGAATTCAATGCCGCAGAGTTATTTATATCTCGCTGAAATAACTACGTGGCATGCAAACTCCGATAGCCACGATACATCAACCGGTCGGTCAAGCTGCTCTAGTCTAGAGCCACCGTCCGCCGGTCTGCTCTCCTGTGATAAAGCATATTTTTATCCCGAGGAATTACGAGCTCCGCATCTATTGCGTCTGGCCGCGTCTCACCGCGTCTGCTGTATCGAGTCTGACCCGTCTACCTAGCCTGACGACCAGAGTCGCCAAACTTATCACTTATTCAAAAATCCTACTTTCTATCAAATCCAACCTGCATCTTAAAAAATGGATCAGTAATATTCTTTCGCTAAATTCGCTAGGCTTACCTAAATAGGTGCGTAAGTTATTCACATAAGCTGCAAGGTGAGAACCGAATACCGATTTACTCTGACCGACCGAACGGAAAGTTAGTCTGGTTCGACGGCACGTCCGCGTGACTTGAGCAGCACCAGAAATCCAAGAGCCACAAGAGCATCGATCACTCGATGGACACTGAGCGTGAGTCGTCGCTTCTAAAGTATATTCTCTGCTATGAAAATGTAGGAAGGTTCCGTTCGCAAATATTTCTAGGAATTACGTATTAAACCGTGCACCCGTGGATCGTTAGTCAAATAAATTTTCTGGCGGTGTTGTTAGTTTAATAACACTTCCGCAAAACGCAATTTCAAGGATAACTGTTAGCGAGGCGCAGCTACAAGCATAGTGGTGGCACTTTTGCCGCGCACTTTGCCATGTTAAGGGAAACAGACGAGAAGTGGTGAATGTAGGTGGATGTAGGTGAATGTAGGTGGACCGAGGTGGATCGCGGCGAAGAGCTAAAGAGGTAAAGAGGTAAAGAGGTAAAGAGGCGAAGGGATGCAGAACCGCAGCCGGAACCGATGCCAGCATCGAAGCGAAAGAGGCGGAAGTGGAGATAGACACAGAAGCGGGGAAGGTCGCGGAGTCGAAGAAGCGGAGGCACCAGGCTGCTGGTGGGCTATAATACAGCGTATTTTATTTCGAAACACACTCTAGTTCGCCTAGCCTACTTGCTTCTCCAGTTCCAACTAGGTTACTTAGTTGCTCGTATGTGCTGCTTACGAGCACATACATATATTCCTGCATTCCAGCATCGGGTTAAAGTTACCATCGGTGATGATAAATAAGGCAGCGATACTGCTTGAATTATTACTTAAGAAAACAAGGGCAATTTCGTAGTCTACTGTAGCTGCTCGTTGTCAAAGGTTTCGCAATGCACATGGAGACTCTGTCGTTGATTCGCTCTTTTTACGACCGAAGAAAACTCCAAATGTTCATGTGAGAGAGAGAGAGAGAGAGAGAGAGAGAGAGAGAGAGAGAGAGAGCCACTTGAGTGAAGTGTCGTAAGGGACGAAACAGTATAGCGCTAATGTCTTAAACAAGTCCATGATACACGTGGATTCGAACGGCCGATATTCCATGATAGTGTTTAAGCCACACGTGTCTTCTGCACTTTGGTTGTCGCTTACGATTTCTCGTTTCGCACAGCGTGCATTTTTGGCAGACATAAAATAGCTATGCTATAATTAATAACGATAAAAAGTCTCATTGGGATCGAGTGAATAATTTTAAATGTCGGGGATGCCGGCTGGCCGGAGACAGTGCTGGACAGCGTTGATTCGCTTGAGCATTCTCTATTGGGATTGGCGATTGGCGATTGGCGATTGGCGATTGGCGATTGGCGATTGGCGTTGGGCGATTACGTGTAGAGTTGCGAGATTTTGAGAATAGGATTTATAGGGGAAGCCAGCGACGTAGCAATCAGATTACGAAGAATCTTTGATGCCTCCTGAATTCAGAAGCCTTTTTACCGTGAAGGGACTCTGACTAAAGAAAAGGCTAATTTCATGCAGACTCTGGTCCGTTCGAGATGAGTCTAGGAAAGTTGTGCGAAACAACAAAGTAGCCTAAGACACGAGTTGCTCCTTTTCTGCGGGGAGTCGGTCGTTTTGGTATGTGAATTGGGGAGGGGAGCGTCCGATTACAAATCGAAAATAGAATTAGAATGTCGATTTCTTTTAGGACAATACGGGAATAGCGCTGAACGGGAAGTAGTTAGACTCTCAGTGTTTGAGAAGTTTTCGTGTCAGTGGGTTCCATATGGTGAACGTCTGCCACGTGGTTTGCGGTTAGTTCACTTGGTACAATAATAGGAGCCAATACGAGGAATCATTGACCGCTACGCTCGCTTGTCTCACTTGCAAGTGACGCGGAATGACAGAGTCCCTCTCGCCTCCTTCCATTCTCCTCGTCCATTCTCACCCATTGTCGCCGGAGAAAGTACATTGACGTACATATATGCGAGAACATACGTCAGTGTCGCTCACGGGGACACGCCTGCTAACCTCCGGCCAGGCTGCTATCTCCGGACCTTCCGAAAAAAAGGATCGAGTGGGATCTGTGTAATTTCCTAGACAGCGGAGTCTGCAAATCTTCCAAGATTTTCCGAGAACTTCCTATTTCCCAATTTAGTTGCTACGATTGTTTCTTCGGGCAAATTTGTCTCGCGTCACAGAAACACCCTGCCGCATCAACATTAGCGTTTTCCCTCCTTAACGTATTCGCGATTAACTTTTCGCTCAAGAAGAAGAGAGCAAAATGTTTTCGGCTAACGAGCCAAGGCATCGCTAATAAATGGAAGAGCGAGAGTAGCTGAGATTAGAAGAAGAGGCGGGTGGTGACTGCGTCCGAAGGCATCCGTGAATCCTCGGCAGGAGGTGGACACGAGGAACGTGTTGTTTCGTAAGTTTAATAAATAAGTCGGCGGGCTTGCGGATATTCTTATACTTTTTATTCAACGCATCGATTGAACGCACGTGTGTCTACACCGACCAGGTGTATCTTTTTGGGTGAGCAGATTTTTGGCTTTGGTTCAAATCTGCGAGTGTTTTGACTACCGGACTTAGTCACGTCTTGTCTGCCGACTGTACGCGGGAGGCCGAAAGAGAGACGCGAAAAATTGCGAAATTTCGGGACCTCCTGTTGGTTCTTTTCTTTCGAATTTTCAATAATTGTCGCGAGCAGATTGGATCAATTTCTTAATTTCATTGATATCGATGATCGATGATCGATGATCGATGATCGACACGTTTCCATCCCGCCAACCCTCAGCGCCGAATGACTCTCGATGTTCCCAGGTAAAATCCTCACTCGCAGTTTGTTCTCTCGTTGCGAGCCGATTCTCTGATAAAGCCAACAAACCCTTGTCAAGTGAGTAGCCGAGTGAGACGCGAGACTCGAAGAGGGAGCCCTGGGCCCTTGAACACCCCTTCCCTACCTTGCTCCGTATCACCTCGACCCTAACTGCCGTTTATCTGTGCTCTGCTGCCCACCGGCTGTTCCCGCAGGGGCACTTTCACTCTCGATGCTCCAGCTCCCGTGAGTGCCACCCGCTAAATTTATTTAACGACTTTTCCCGTAAGCCGTAAAGAGTTCATGTCAAAGCAGGCGAACCTCACGATAATCATGCGTGTCAAGTTAGCAGATCAACTTCCAGCAGATCAGAGATGATCCGGAGCTCTTTTCGCATGCAACTGAGGTTTTATAGCTCCTGATACATTTTAATGATATAATAGTTTTCGTGATTTTACTTAAAAAAACAGTACAGATTGGTAAATGCTGTGCTAAATTTCCGTAACAGATCATTTCTTTCAGACATCATCGGATTTTATAGATTTCGAAGAGTTCTACAAAGCAGACACGAGTAGTTCTGCTTTTAGAATTGCGCAAAAAAATATTTTCATCAAGCTATTTCGAATATGTACGAAACGGGTACAGTGGCGCCAATTGCACCAGCTCGTGTGCAAGCACAAGTTCTGGGCTCCTTTCGGGTCCTAAATCGAAGAACTAGTACTCCTTCATAAATATGAGAAGAGTTCTAGCCTATGATAATTTTTGAATATTTCTTAAAAATAAATTGTTATCGACAATTCAGCCACATGGACGTGATCTACTCGAGCTGTGTGAAGTTGACGGATGGTTAAAGCCAAGAAAAACGAGATTAATACTTCCGAGGTGCTAACTTCCCACAGCACCTCAATTCTCTCTAATAGTTCTTAAGGAGTTCTGTAGTTCCCGATTTTCGTTTGTAGTTACGTAGAACTATTACTTAAATGTATCAGGAACTATAGAACTCAGTTGCATATGCGAATAGAACTCCCATTTATTTGTGATCCGCTGGAAGTTGATCTGCTAACTTTACACGCATACAAATCGTTCCACCGGGAACTGCCGCGTCACTCTCACTTGCTCTCCCACCATGCGTTGCATCGGTCGTCCAGTTAAAAATCAGATAAACAAACTCAGGCTCAGCGAAACGGGGATTTTGCATGTGAATAATTGAGAAAGGAACGTCTACTCCATCGATGCTTCTGATTGCGCCTGGATACCCCCCTCCCCCCCTCCCCCAAAGCCGTCCCGCCGTCAGTACATACTATGCGTAACATACAATGAACAAAATTTGATCTTCCTTCGAAATTCTATGTACGACTACCATGCTTTATAGAAAAAAGCACATGGCAAACGAAAGCACAAAAAATGAAGTTCAAGAGCCGAAATAAAGTGCTGCCTGCGTGAGTATATCTAGAATTCGCAGTCTTTGAAGGTACACATTGGCATCGCACGTGGAGATAGACCAGGATCAAGTGGAGACGATGGAAATTGAGATAGAGATACATGGAGTGGAGGGTGAAGTGATCCGAGCAGTAAATAACATAACTGAAATTGTGGACGTAGATAACGGAGCCAATCTGTTTTGGTCAAAGAATTTGATTAGCAAAAGTCGAAGGGGCGCAGGATATGCCGGAATACGATGGAATGGGAATGCCGGATTCCCTCGCTTATCCTAGATTTCTTCCCCTTACCGTTTTATCCATCGCCAGATCTTTTGTGCAAATAAATGCGGCAAGGATCTCCAGGAAATTGGGAAAAACATTCGACAAACAGAGACCGCGGCCGTTCGGTGCTTTTCTTGCTTCCGAAATAGATAAGCCTTGACTCATCAACTTCGTCCGCTTCGTTCCGTTTGAGCCGGTCGGAGCAACTTAACAAGAATCTAGTTTAATTTCATTTCGGAAATCGATATGTTCTCTTCTCTCGAAAGAGGGAGAAATGGACGAGAAGGTACGCGCGGACGAGCAACGTTAATGATAATAAATCGTCCACAATGTCAGGAGTTAAAGTGGCAAAAGAAAAGAAAGAGAGATAGAGAGAGATAGAGAGAGAGAGAGAGAGAGAGAGAGAGAGAGAGACTCACCTACAAGCTGGTTCACCGACCGTCTCGAAAAATAGGCAGGTACCACCGTTCATGCAGAAGTCACCGGCTATCGGACAGGGCTGTTCCTGCCTCGGCCATGCCGCCGTTGCTGCAACAAAATAATAAAAGAACACGTTACTGTTTCATCGTTTCATCGTTTCATCATTGTCCTTTTGCTTGTCCAGATCGTCTGTTTCCGTTTCCCTTGTTGACCGACAACGCAATTCTGGGAACGACGGAAACGGAACGTCACGCGACTCGACTGCATCGCTTTGAGATTTACGAGTTTTTCCTGAAAAATCTTTCTTTCCCGCAGGAAGTGATTAACCGATAGAAGCATAAATTTGTGCTTCGATGAGCAGGACTCTGGCTTGGGTTTATGGTATTCAAAGACTCAGCGTGAGATTCACGCGAAATGCCTCGAGTTGGGTAGGTGGAGAGGTGAGAGAGCTTACGAGGCCTTTCGCCGAGGATTTTCCACGGCTTCGCTCTGCTTTCCTTTCGAAGGAAGCAGGTCCTCGGAACAGGAGTTCCATCGGCATACGTCCTATACGGGGGCATAGGTCATCGAATCCTCCAGCATCCTGCGAATGCAGTAGCAGTGGAGAGTCCTTCCGCTACGTTTCGCCTCGTTAAACATAATCTAATTTAATTTAAGCCGACCTAACTTACTCTAACGAGTAGAAGACATTGTCGTTTTACTGAAAAATTTCTACACCTCTCGCCAGGAACTAATCGTTTGCTGCCTCGGGAGAAATTTTAATTTTCTCATGCCGCGAGCAGCAAGATTACGTTTCGTTTACGATGTAGGACACATGCTCTAGCATCTGGCAATGGTAATAAGTTAATAAAACTTTCGTTGAGAGTCACCGGTTATTTGAACGATGCCGAAAGCGAGATACGCTCAAAATTCGTAAAATTCGTGATTCGTCATATGAGAAAATGATGCAAGATGGCTTCGCTCAGACTTTCAGTAGAAAATAACAAAGAAATCTATTGTCTGGAAGAAAAAGATCGCGAGCGGTTTAGTAATGAAATAAGAATAAGAATGTGAAAAGTATTAAGACTTATTTAATTAAATCGAACAAGCAACGCTACATTTGATAATGAACTAGTAGAGAATTCTTGGCTCATGGATTGATATTTGGAAGGATAACAATGATAAGACACCCTAGTCAGCTTTGGGATTTTACTTTAGCTTTGACGGTCGACAATCTATCATTCTCTCCGTTTCCGTATTGCTAATAGCTTGAATCTAAATAAGGGTGGGTGGATATCGGAGGGGTGGTATCTCTACTACATATAGGAAACATTATACGAGACGCGCAACAGCAGCCTGTCATCAGGCAGAAGTTCGCTCACAGATTCAGTCTTCGCGTCTAACGAGCCTGGCGTATTCTCTACCGTAAGGCAAAGCTAACGCAAGGTAACTCAGGGTGTAACGGGCCTGAAAGGATACGTTGCTCCGTCTAGCTATGACGGGAATATTCCGAGAGCTCGGTGTTAGCTCGACGTTGTCGTAACGTAACGCAAGATTGCGCCCTCAGGTGTCGTCCCAAGTTATGTTTTAGAATGCTTGGCGGGCACACTGGGGCACACTGGGGCACACCGGCGGCTACTGCCTACGTCATAGCTAAAAGTGACAGAGAATACATTAGAATACGTAGGTACTCACTGGTTTCTGGAGATCTGCTGGTATCATAAAGGACCCGAAGTTCGGCCGCAAGGGAGGCTCGATGTCCCGAGGTGCTTTCAGCGACGCACTCGTATCTGCCGCTGTCATCCAACCTCGCTGATTTTATCACCACTTTCGACCTGCGGCTGCAATCAAAAGAGGAAGAATTTTAAAATGCTTCGAGAAGGAATCACTGTTTCTCGGGACGACGTACGGGACACGGGGGACACGGGAGCACTTTCTTGCCGGAGATTCGAGAATCTGGTCGTTTCACTTGACACGCGAGCACCTCGTCATTCGCAAGTCTCTGGATGACTACGACTATGCCCACGGTGGAATAATTAAGAGGATACTCGTTTTAGATGAACTTGCTTGGCAGTAGCACAGTCCTCGGGCTCTACGAACACTTCCTTCTCCTCGAGAGGGACTGGTCCATTCGCAAGCTCTTCCACTGCCTTATTTCAGCGGCTCATTGTCCACGACGAACAATGATGTTGCCGATTAAAGGACTCTGTCTCTCTGAACGCATTTTCACTCATAAGATACTGAGAACGCGGGCACGAATAGTAGGGAGGATGCTGCGGTACTGCGGTATATAACTTTTGTGATTGGATGTTTGGCTTCCGTTCCAGGATTAGCGCTTCTCATTTTATCACTCTTTCATTTAATCCGGCGCTTCGAGGAAAATATCAAAAAGTTAATTCTCTCCTCGTTAGAATCCGTAATTCCTTCTGTGGAGAAAAGAAGAAGGGAAGGGAAGTGCAATGCGACATGAAGCACTGCACATAGCGATTTCAACGTTACAGGTGTGTACGTTACATGCATGTGTTGTGACGTTATTTCGAGACAGGCGCAGCTTCCTAGCTGTTCGTAGCGGTACAGCCCTACGTCACAAACTTCGATACTCCCTAGTTTTCTCTAGGAGGATGAAAGACCGAAAAATTCGTAAATGCGAAAGCCTGCCGGGGACGACTACTACGAGGGACGATACGGCGTCCCGCAATTGAGACTCGCTAGTTCCTCGTTCGGCATTTTCTGACGCAATATTTTAACCTAACAGTGTATAGTATACATACATACGTATAAGTAAAACTTTCTTTATACGTCTTTGCGGTCTTTTAATGTTTTTCTGCTCCCTGCAGCATGCATTGGTCACATGCGCATACACAAAGAGAGTAAGAAAAAAAGAGAAAAAAAGAAAGATTGATAGAGGGAGGGGGAGGGGGATCACCTAGGGTTACATAGTATAGCATGTCGATGTCAGCCAAGGTGGTCAACTGGATCAGCTCTATCGGAATATTAAATTTCAACGTTACTCGTTGACTAATAAGGAGTTTGGGTCTAATGGCACAGTGAGTGTGTGTGTGTGTGCGTGTGTGTGAGAGAGAGAGAGAGGAAGGAGGACGTTTCGTTGGAGTTTAGCGCCGCAACTCTGAAGAACTGGCGTTTGTCAAGTAGGGAGAAAATCTAATTATTTAATAAATAATATTACTACGGGCAATCGACGTTCGTCGACGTAGGCTTTTAGCTGGTGGTTAACGTAAGAACGCATAATAATGTAATAACGGGAGAGGTGCGACGAGGATTCGGATTATATAAAGAAATAAAACTAACGGCATAAACGTAACACGATGAAAGGCAAATGTGAGCGAGTGTGGAGTGGGGGGTGGGGGGGGGGTGACGATGCGGCCAGGAGACTGAAGACTAGGGAAGAAAGGGAGGGGGGAGGGGGGATGGTGGAAAAAGAGGGAAAAGAGGAAAAGAGGGAAAGAGGGCAGCATGAACGAGGTGGAATACATAAATAGATCGCGTACGCTCCGCGCGAGGAGTGCCAGTAGTCTAGACGGAGTGTCGATTTTTGCCGCAGCACCAAATTAGAAACTCTCCGGTTCTGTTTGTGCCGACTCTAGCTTTTTTCTTGCGTGCAGCATGTAAAACTATTTAAAGCGGATGGATGCGGACACGTCGGTATGAAAATCGAACTGCGACTGCGTCGGCGGTCGCTACTCATTACGTCGTGACGGCTGCGCGAGCGCCTGTCAATAGGCTTTCCTGCCATGTGCTTATTTTCCGTGACTCCTCGTTCACCCTATAGAAATCATAGTTACATAGGTGTGTCTCTGTTCCAGGACACTTTTTTCCAACGTCGCTCTCTCATTATTATTCCGACATCGATGCTCCAACGACGCTTTCGATTGCTTATTCCAGTCGAACTGTTCTATTCAGGGCTGTGCATAATGTGCCTATTGGCTCGAATGGACATTATATTACGAAGGTCGAGAAACACAGATTGCGCATGCATAATGTCAATTAGTTGAGTCATTAAAAATATTGACTCAGGGGCACGGGGATAACTTGTCTGGAGAATTTGACCGTTTTCGATATTCCGAAGACACTTCTCGATACAAGGGTAAAATCCTACTACGGGGTGCGGCCTGCATTCTTCTAGTTGCTGCTTCTAAGTCGAAGGGAAGACATCGCGGGAACGATATAATATAATTAGGCCAAGAGTAAAGTGCGATCAGTTCGTAGATGGCGGGGGGGGACTCTTGTGCATTGGAAGAGTCGCACACAGATAGATCCAAAGGGCAACGCGTCCGAGTGCTGCAGGAAAACTGATCGATCGGGTGGATATCATTGGCCACTCAGAAAATGGATCGTTAATGGTGGCTTTGACTGGACGTCAGTGCACCGTAGCGGGAATCGAACGATCCATCTTGTAATGGAAACGGCATCAGGAAAACTCCTGCTCGGAGGAAACTTTTCTCCCTTCTGTTTTTCTTCTATCCACTAGAAGTAGTTAATGGTTTTCTTTTGCGCTGCCTTGCCGTGTTAATGCCTCTACCGCTTGAATGGCTGCTCACCGTCTCGTTCTCTCCCATCCCCGGCCATTCTTTGGCCATTCTTCGGCCCACCACCTTCGTACTTCTCTTGATACTCTTCGAGAGGCCTGCCGGTTCCGCCTAACTATCTATCGTCCGCAGCAACCCTTCTCGCTAACAATAAGCAGAGGGTGATTTCCACGAACTTCTCGCTCGCCGCACAACTCTGCCAGACAACGCGACGCTGCTTCTCTCTCTCTCTCTCTCTCTCTCCCCCCCTCCCTCCTACTTCTCTTAGTCCGAGTCCATCGTTCCTCGTCCGGCTTCCTTCGCTCGTATATCGCTTCGTCGACTCGAGCGTCGTGCTTCTAATTCGGTAACGCCAGCTCATCGAGGCTGCTCGCTATCTATATGTATAACGCGTAAGCTCTCACCAATTTTGCTAGTGTGTCGTCTTCCGAAATCGAGGCTTCACTGCAAACGAAACGTTCCCCGAAGATTAGAGCGGAAATTTTAGGAAAATCAAACTCCTTGATAAATGATTCTCAAGCAAGAAGCGCCGAAGTCTCGTGAATATCAGACAATCAAGTAGTGGAATCGAATGATTTTCGGATGAAAAAAGATGAAAAACGTAAAGCTTGCACCCTGGATAAAAGCAGGACCAGAGGCGTATTCTACTTCGGGCCTGTCTAGACGTTCTCTCGTGGGATGCTGAATGCCCCTCTAGTTTCCATTAAACTAGAAGTTTTCATGAGATCTTGGAAGGATGATCGGCTCGGATACCTCTCTTGCCCTTTCTTGCTCCATCGTCCTGTCTCTTGCGCTTCTCCTGTCTTACAATCAGTTGCCGCTCCCGATACACGTTATGCACGGCGTGATCATGGGGAACTCACAGAATGAACGTCCGAAGATCCACATTGGTTGCCAATGTCTTTTCGTCTCTCTTTGTAACTTATAGAATCTTTGAGGGCGAGTTTCTAATCTGTGGGCACAATGTTCAATTAAAACCAGTACTACGTATGGATGACGTACCTTCTGTTGCGTTGGCTATATCCCATAGGCATATCAGGTGATAAGAGCCGCAAGGAGGAAGGGAGATTAAGATATACATATAGGGTGGAGCAGCTAGTAGCGAATGCGGGCTAATCGGGGTTGGTAGCAGCGAGGCAGGCAGACAGAATCAGATGGAGCCTCAGGGAGAAGATCCCTCTCTCTCTCTCTCTCTCTCTCTCTCTCTCTCTCTCTCTCTTCTCGTTCCTCCGTCCAGCCGGTCGTTTGGGGTCGAGCCAAATAAAAGAATCTGCCATATGACTCTTCGGGAGGATGAATCGCAGTCGGTAAAGTTCTCTGGAGAGCTTTCGAGAGGCGGCCTCTCCTTTTTTCTCGGCTGGTGACTTCGAGTGGTAGCCGAAATGCCAACCTGGAATCCCCGTGTGAATCTTACGAGCATGGTGACGTGTACATTTAGCGTAAGGAGCTACGTGCTGATTCATCCAGAGATCCAACTGCTCTTCACGGTACTCGAGGGTGCAGCTGGACACAGAATCTCGGAGATAGATCTCACAATCAGTCGACGTCAGAAGGACATTGTGACAGTAATGGTGGTTGAGACGGGGAGCACGGATACTCGTTGAACACTCGAGTCCTGGGAGTGTCTTGCAGGACCCGACGGGATTCCGTGAACTTTTGGATTTAGAAATAATCGAAATAATTTAGCAAGGAAGAATCTTTGAGTTCCTAGAACCGGTTACCCGCACGTCCGAAAACGCAGCGATAATTTCGCCGATGCGGTCCACATTTTATATTTAGAGAAGCGACAGATCGGCTCCGTGACTATCCGATGACGACGATGATGACGCTAGGATGAGAAACGAAAGAAGAGGAAGACGAGCAAGACAATTCGCAAGGAGGATCGAGTCGATCCTCGGCTATCTTCTTTGGACTCTAGGGTATTTCTAGAGAGTACTTTTCCAAACGGACCAATTTAAATCTAAGCAGAGTCTTGGCAAGCACGACGAATCGCCGAGGACTGTCGGGAGGTGTGCGAAAGAGATTCTCTTCTTCTCTTCTTCTCTCTTGAATGTGCGAAGATGAGTCACGAGGAGATAGTGGACCTTGTCGCGATTCTAAATAAACACGCTCGGGGGTCGGGAGTTCGAGAGCGATTTCTACGTTGACTTCTACGTTGACTTCTACGTTGACTGCATTGGCTGACTAATGAACCGATGAACCGATGAATTGCCGGTTGATGGGGTCCCTAGTGGCAACCAGTGTGACGTCACATTGGCCTAAAATGCACGAGCAAGAAGTTCCCAGCACGATACGTTTACGCGACGCGCGCGCCCTGCGATTTCTTCGTTTCCGCAGTCGGTTAACGCGAAGCGTGGGCGAGCACCTGGTGATTTCTTTATCGTGTTTCGTGCACACGGGGATGCACTGACGGATCCGTTGGACACATCTTTGATTATCGATAATTAACGCTCCTCCCTTTTCCTGGCTGCTCTGCCCTTCCCAAAGCGAAGGACACGGCATAACCCAAAAGGACGAAAATCCCTATTCGAATGAGTAGAGCACGCACGGTCATTAATTTGCAACCAGAAGCGATTTATTAAAAGACCATTCGTTTGCTTTTGGAACCTCGTATTTTCGCCATTCACCCATCTTTCGTTTGCCTAATGAAACTTTGGTAACAGCGGAAATTTGCTTGGAATTGGGGCTTCTGTCTTCGGGCTGCGAAAGCCTTTGTGTGTTACTAATGAATTATTAATTAAAACTGATGGGCCATTCGACCCTAATTGGAGAGATGTGCTCTTGAAATATGTACGTATAGAGCTTTTATAATCTCCGCTTCCTCTACTCCCTCTTCTTCTTCTTCTTCTTCTTCTTAACACTGCACTAATTTCGAAAGTCTCGCTTGAAAGATTGTTACCCTCGAGTTAAGGGCGGTTCGCAAAGTAACAGGCAGGAATCGGCTGAGTTGTGGATTCGCGAAAGCAGCGCGTGAGTCACGACTCGTTTCGCAATTCGCGAAGGTTCTGATCTCGAGGCTTCGTATGCCGGAACAGGGCAGAGAACGGCGCAGAGCAGTTGCGGTGGTCGGCTGATTCGTGAAGCTGGGATTTGCGCTCGGATCAATGGACCAATCGTTAGAGAGAGAAAGAGAGAGAGAGAGAGAGAGAGAGAGAGAGAGAATATCTCGCAGATCTCAGGTAACGGATCCTTTTCTCCTTTGGCAATCGAAGTCAAGTTAATCGTGATTGGACACCTATGTGAAGTTGGCCCCTCGTTATGTAAATTATGAAAAATAATTTGCTACTTCCTAATAACTTCCGGGCTACTGCTAAGCTAATGCTAATAACTTGCGGGGACAAGGAGAACTCTATTTTATATTTAATTTGCATAAAGAGAGGCCAACTTCACAGAAGTACCTAGAACGTGCAGCTTCTTACGGGGTGAGTCCTACGATGGCACAGAGGCGTATGGCTTCGGTATATGGGAGCGTCGCGTCGGTGCTTCTGGATCGCACGCCGCGGCGTCCAGCAGCCCGACGCCTCGAGCGCCGGTCAAGACACACAATTTACGATAATTATCAAGTTCCGACTCGTTAGCGACGCTTTGTCCGCCATCCTCGGGTCGCATCGTCCGCACCGAACAATTTAGAAATCTCTTCTGCAGCTTCCACGTAAATCTGCATTCGTAATCAGAATAATGCACCTTTCGAGTATACTATACATATGTATATGCACATCTAGCAGGGAAACTCGGGTTGTTTCACGAGTCTATGCAAATACTCGACTATTTCGGCTGACCATTTTTGGTTTCGACGAATTTTCTTCGATCGTTGGCCAGCCGAGAGAAGCCCGCCGCCATTCAGATTATGAGAACGTTTATTCGACGACATTTTGTGTCCTCCCATTGAATACGCGGAAATCAGGAAGCCCGGAGAAATGAAACACTTGAAAACTTAAAAACTTAAAAACTGCAGTTGTTTATGTTTTTAGTTTAGGTGAAAAGTAAGGAAAAATTAGTATCGCGGTCCTATTAAAGGCGCATTAATGAATTAATGTGCGAATTTAATCGTTAGATTCACTGATAAAGCAAAAACCCATTGTCACTATTGGACAGCAGACATTCGTCCATCGACAGGCTCGTCTAATTAGATATAACGTAATACCTAATTAATTAATTATTAATTAGATAACTAGCTACTTTGCGAACTGTTGTTACGGGCGATTCGTTTGACGTTCTTCTCTATATCGGCTATCGGTACTACACTCGCTATCCTTACAGAAAACTCTCTGGGCTCTTAAACTAATTGCGTCGCGTCGTTCGCATCGCAAACCGCAGAGATTAAGCTCAAAGAGATTCCTCGAGGAAAGTTCTAAACGTGGGCAAAGCTTCTCGGCATCTCTGGGAAAACTCGATTCTGGCAAGATCAAAGTTCTTCTCGTTCTCCGAGATGCAATGCGGAAGGTGGAACACGTGTCCGATTCTCGCTCCAGGCTCCAGGTATTCGAGCATTTTCCACCCACAATGCTGACAAGATATTCACTCTGTTTCTATAAAACGATAATGGCGAGATGGCCGACAGTCCTGAAACTGCAAGCTGCGGCTTCCGAGAGAAACGTCTTGGCCGGTGGGAGGTGGGAAGTATCATCTTTAATTATACGCGACGATGATCTCTGCCAAGCGTTGAGTCACTGAGCTCCCGCGTAACACCTACGAGCGCGCTCTAGTAAGCAGTTGAGCACGTTTTCACTGCGTCCCCCACCCTTTACTTTGGCCCACCAGCCAAATTTTCCACGAGACCCACTCTCGACGATGCTCTTCCCGATCTGCCGGCCAAATGGCAACGTCCTGTGCTGCCTGTGCTGCCTGTGTTGCCTGCGCTGCCGCGATCATGCGGGAACAGCAGACGTATGCATAATCGCATCGGAAGTAACGCAACGATTAGAGAGCGTCGCTCGGGGAAAAAGCTGATCCTAACGGAGAAAGAAAGAACGAGGCAAGAGAACGCATTTATTGCGGACTCGGGATAATACTCCCTCTGAGAAGTCGGGCTATACAGATACCGTCTTATACAGCCATAAAATATAAATAAATTGTAACACTAATATATATTAAAAGTTTCGCTCGTATAGCTTAACACAAATATATAATATTAATGAATGTAATTTAATAATCCTTGAATACGAGTGTTTAATATGCTCAAAAGAGAGGATAGAGAGAGAGAGAGAGAGAGAGAGAGAGAGAGAGAGAGAGGAGTGGTACACAGACTTACCGTTTGTGTTGAATCCTGAGACCTCTTCGGGGATGCAGGGGTAGGCCATCCTTAAGCCAGTGGACTTTCGGGGGTGGCGATCCACTCGTCCTGCACACTAGTTTTACTGTGTCTGTTATTTTCACATTCGAGTCGTTAAGGTTAGATAACGTAACTTCCTCCACTGAAACAAGAAACATCGTTTTTTCTTAATACAAAGCTGCTCGGTATTTCGCTCGACTTATCGCAACTCTTTGACATGCGAAATTACAACAAAGTGCTTATAGGCAGATGGATAACCCTTGACCTCTTGCAGTCTTTCGAACCTTCGATCATCTACTACTACTTTTATTGCTTCATATAATTGGTTATAGCTGGCGGATGAATTTCCAAGCTGAAGAATAAATTCCATTTGATTACCAGTTTGATGTTCGGATGCAGCATGTCGTCACGTCGAGCCTTGGAAGACGAGGCGACGGCGTAACAAAAGCGAGAAGGGGGACTTTTGTTTCCAGTCTTGACACAGACAAGAAAGCGAAGAGCGCAGACGGCTAGACGAGTGCTCAGATTTTCGCAAGAGTCAACGAAGATCGTTCTGGCTAAAACTTTGACGAAAGTATTGTAGATTTCTTGCGCAGTTTGAGTACGCGGAACGTTGCGATGGAGATTGGAGAAGCGAAAAGTCAGCCGTAAAATCTTTTGGCGACCACCAAGCAATAACGCGTCCCTGCTGTACGTAAAACTGGCAGACGCGCCGCCGCGCCGCTTCATGAAAACTCTAATCGAGTTTCGTAGTGCGCCTAACGCATATACAACCGCGGACTTTCAGAACTTAAAATGAATTTTCAAGTTTGACTTTAGCTACAAGCTATGCGAGTAGGCGCAGGGCAGGAAATTCCCAGCACGATTACATTCGCAGTTACACGCACGTCAACATGTCGCGTAGAACTCTCGTAACTCGCTCGCTACTCGTGCCATGGTATTTAACGATCGTCTTTCGATTTGTTATACTCGAGAGAGAGAGAGAGAGAGAGAGAGAGAGAGAGAGAGAGAGAGAGAAAGGAGAGAATTGGAGCAAAAGCAGGAAGAGGTCGCGTCCCGTGGTGATGATGGTCGTGAGATCGTCGGGGCGCTTTTTCCAGGCACGATCGCCTCCTGGCCCTCCTGCCCCTTCTGCCCCTCCTAACGGAGGAGGTAGGGATACCGTGCCAGCTCACGCCACCACGCGCCACCCCACGCCACTTTCCAAGCACTCGTGAATTCTGTGCCAATGTCTGACAGCTTCTTTGACAGCTCATTCTCATCCGAGCACGCGGCAAGACGCTCCTCTTACTTCCTAACGTAAATGTGGAAAGACATTCCGTATCGCAGTAACCTCTTTCCCGCTGCGCATCCTCATCACTTTCCTCATCCTTAACCTCATCTTTGCCCCGGTCCTTTAGCAATGCCCGTTCACCTCCACCGTCTGTTTCATCCCGTTCCTGTGACAGTTGCCGGAGTTCCCGGAGTTCCCGGAGTTACCGGAGATGAAATTTACGAGGGTCGCCACCATGCGAAATCTCGACCTGGCTAGATGGAGCTGCGGCCAGTTAAGGGAAATAAGGTCGTGTAAGAGACCGAGAGATAGATCCGGTGGGGCGCATGAGGTTGCAGTCTCGTGGAAGAAAAATACATGGAAACGACTAATGGCTGGGAGATTGATTAATGAAGGTGGCACCGAAAGGGTGAAATAACAAATAGCGCGTTGCCATGATGCAGGAGCGTAAGGTGCATGGATCCCGTGGACGTCCCATCGGTTTTGTTTCATCGTAACGGCGCACGCGACGTCAGCCCGACGTCAAACCGACGTCACGTCATTATTTTAGCCTGCAACGAAGCCTCCACCATCATCGGCACTGTTAAACGAGAACCGTCAACCGTCAACAGTTAGCAGTCACCAGTCATCACCATCCAGTCATCAGACACAAACCGCCAACCACCAGAAACCGCCCCCCACCCCACCCCCCTTGCTCGGATTTCCGTCGTCCAATTTAATTGAAACTTCATCGTTATCTCCGTCCGTTCCGTTCTATCGACGAACATCTCGACAAAAATTTATGAATATGGTTCCGGTTGGTTGGAAACTCGAGGAAGTCGAACGCAAGTAGGTATGACTGCTGGTTTCCATTGGTTCGGCTCTGCACGCTCAATCGTAAGAATATATAGAGTATCGATTATCGTCTACTGCCCCTCAATAACGATTAATATAAGTTGCGCGGGACACTAAACTCGTCTGGATTTTACTTAGCGCGGCGGTTGGCTTACAGGTTTTCCGCTTTTTCCACGCTTTCCGAGCATCGTGTGACTGGTAAACAATAAAAAAAAAAAAAAAAAATAATAATAATAATAAATAACGCATAATGAAAAGTAACGCTTTTACGAGTTCTCCGGATAATATACGACCTACTGCATTTTAGCGATATGAGTTACTAGCAATTTTATAATTTCGGAACGCGTTTTTTTCGCGCGGATATTTATGCTCCCGTCAAAAAACACGAACGTTCGGTAAACGAGAAGAAGACACATTTTACTCGGTTCACTTTATTTAATACATCCCCCTAGTTTCTCTCCTCTTTCCTGCATATTCTTCTTCTTTCGAAGATCGATTTACTTTGTGGGTCAACGGAGAGGGGACAGGGATCGCGAACTATTCACGAGAGGCGGGGAATTCTCGAAAGGAGAGTACCTGCACTTTGTTGGTCAATTCCATTTTCCAATATAAACGTATAGCAAAGAGTAATGGGAAATTTCGAGAGACGACACGGATATACAGACACAGGTGGACACAGTTGGACAGGAATTAAGTATTTCGCTGTTTCCCGCACCTGCCGAATCAATGCCGCGACCACCTTCCGGATTTCGAAATAATATTTTAAGGTTCTCGGCCACTCGAGGCCGAATCGAGCTACTGGAACGAGCGCGTCTCTTATAAATTGTTGCCACGCACCAAAAATCAAATAAAGAAAGGTTGCTCCTCGGAGTGGCGCCCCTAGCCTAATTTTAACTCTCTTCGTTTCATTGTAATCTTTGACAGGAATATCCTAAACTCCTCCTCGAGCGAATCCGTAGCGAGTCGAGTAGAGATCCAACTACCCTAACCTTCTGTGTCGGGGAATGAACCCCAACTAGTGGCGAAGTATAAACATTACTCGAGTGCTACTGGGGGAGCATTAGCAAGTGTTAAGCTAAATAAACATTAGGGCACGGCGTGGCCTCGTTCCTCGCTATCCTCATGCCTCTACAATAGTAACGAGAGAAGTGTCTCGTGGGGATGCCTCTTTAAAATTTTACGAGACGTCCTGCGATTGAGAATTCTTCGGGAAACTCGGAGGACAAATACTTTGACGCGTCGATCGCTCGATCGCTCGATCGCTCGATCGCTCGATCGCTCGATCCTCCCTCTTTGAATTTAATAATTTCTCATGTTCATGACATCCCTTGGTGTGAGCCAACGTCGAAACGTTGCCGCCGCATCACTTGAGCGAACAGCGCACGAGTGCTTTCGAGTGCTTTCGAGTGCTTTCGAGTGCCCTCTCCTAAATAAGATAAGACGCCAAGGCAGTCGCGGCGCTGCTGGCACCAAGTCCTGAGAACGGAGAAGCGACTGCTGCGCCCGGTTGCCAATCGGCAATCAGTCGACAATCAGTCGGAAACTAGTCGGTGGCAACGGCTGTGTTCGACGCATCGACCTAAGCGCCATTCGCTTTACGTATCTTATCTTGCAACGGTAAGTGGCTTTCAATTATGAAACGAGTCTTTTCGCAGTTGATTATCCAACGTGCATTACACACGATAGCGATTCCCTGATCGAGGAGCCTCGTCTGGGCCTCGGATGCCGCTACTGTTACCTGCACGGCAGCACTTTCAACTCCTGAGCTTTGCTTTTGCAGCTTACTCTTTGGATAGCAGCCAAAAGAGTGCTCTTTGCCCGAGCCTTATGCGCTTTCGCTGTAGGAGGATCAAACGCGACTCGTTTGACCCAACGAACGAATTAGTTTGATGGAAGGTTTCGAAGAAAGAATCCAGAAGATATTGACGTTCTAGGAAAAGAGAGAGAGAGAGAGAGAGAGAGAGAGAGAGTTGGGGAAGGGAGGCTGGGGAGAGGGATGCATCTTGGTCCCGTGTCAGTATCCGTATGCATACTCATGTATACATGGTTCATGGCGATTCATGGCGAGTCGTCCCTTCCGTTGCAGATGAGAGCGACACTATCCTACCGTATTGAAACTATACCTCCTCTTCACGGTACACACTTTTATAATTTGTGTATTTAAAGTAAATAGGATGTAGGATGGGCAGAGGCAGTAGCTCAGTATTCGGATCAGCATGGAAAAACGAGTTCCGATGCGCCACTAAACCCATCCATATTTTACTTTATTACATTCAGCATTTGAGAATAATTTATCTCGTATTTGATTTTATTTATCATTCTCAAATATTTCAAAGATGCAATTTTACAGAGCAACGTTAACTTCAACTTTCCCATTGGCCTTTCAAAGAAAAGAGGCAGATATTGGGGCCGAGGAACCGCCGAGCGTGCCGGAGCGTCGGGAGACGTATAAAGTCTCGAGTCGAGGACTAATATACGACCTATGGAAATAATGGAAATAATGGAAATAATGGAAATAATGGAAATAATGCTGCCGTATGAATAGGTCGAAAGGGAGTCGAACGGGATCGGAGAAGATGCTAGAGGATGCTGGAGGGTGCTTAGAAGTTGTTATACAGGGTGCGCGTCTTGAATTTATGTTAGGTAACAAAGTAAATTATGATCCTTGGCTCCTGGTTTCTAGCTAAAATGTGCCTTGGCCCGTTACTTCACGTGAACTTGCCTCACCATCTTCTTATTCTTTCTTTCTTTTTGTTTTCTTCATCAAGGATTCTCTCCGTCTCGCGAGTATCGACGTTTGCTCTTTGCTCGAAAGTGCTTTTAAGATGACTCGTCTGTCAGGAAGGTAACCATTTCAATTGGAAGCAGTGGAACTTTTCAACGAATAGATTAGAAATTAATCGAAACTGGTCAAGCGTTTTACGATACATTTAATATCTCTACGGCTATCGGATCCACGTAAATTAAAGCTCTGCGTGCGTCGAGTGTCCCAACGCCCCGCCGATTTGAAATAACAATCTTTCTTCCAATTTTTTGAAAAAACACGAGGAACGTTACTGCATTACACGAGGTAGATACGGTATACGTATACGCCGAGGTATGAAATATATTTTAGGATAAGGGCGACATCCCCATCCTTGCGAAGCAATTTTCAAAGGATATTTTAAGCAAACATCGTGATCCCTGAACGATCCCTGAACTTTTCTGATCCGTGACGTTAGACCCACCCGCAACTAAGTGTTTACTTTTTGGTAAAGAAGCTGCGGCTCGCGCATTTCACGGAGACGGTATTTCGCCGTGCTTCAATTCTTTAAAGTGCAGATTCTTATTTCAAGTTAGGAGCCGATCGTCTGATTAACGTAGGTTCTTCGTTCGAAAGGGCTGATTTTTTGCATCAAGGTTTTCACAACTTGAGAAAGTCCGTGCACGTGGTGCGTGATCGATCAGTCGCCGGCGGAAGAGGCATTCCCTTAGCTTCCCTGGCATAAAATGTCATCGTCCGAACTCTCAAGGGCAGAGAGCCAAGAGTGTCGTCGGCAAAAGGGTAGAGATAAGGGTTGAGGGTAATGATGAGGGGGAAAGGGGTGGCCGACTGTTTGACCAGCAGGGATAGGAACCTCGTAAATAGAATCCCCCATTAAAGGCTTGACGCGACGATTCCCTGTTGTCGTTCCACATCAGGTTCAAGTAGGACGGGAGCCATGTAGGTGGGCAGCTGCTGGACTACTCGAGAGAAATCGATCGCGCAAATTGGAA
This sequence comes from Trachelus iudaicus, assembly GCA_030142595.1. Classification (NCBI taxonomy): domain Eukaryota; kingdom Metazoa; phylum Arthropoda; class Insecta; order Hymenoptera; family Cephidae; genus Trachelus; species Trachelus iudaicus. The sequence goes on along the minus strand of JARQTH010000035.1, from coordinate 337,501 downwards.
ATTTTGGAAATTTTCGGGACACGTGCGAAGGGACATCTCGAGAGATCTGGAGTGACGAAAGGCGCACTGGTCCAAATCAGCATCAGCCAGCGCTTTCCTTCCTTTCCCTTTGGGATGTCTATCACAGTCTTCCTTCTTCTACGAGATTTCCCGGTGATCGATCTGTTTGCTCGTTGACGTTACTCGCGCGTCTTTTAAAAAAAAAACCACAAGCGACTCCTGTGGCGCCGAAGCGCTCGCGTTTCCTTATTTCAATTTGTCCTCAGCCTCACACACCCGCTCGACATTGGCTTCCTCGCGCGCTCTCAGGACGCACCGCTTGCGCTCGATTCGAACGATCGAGCAGTTCGCTTGGTCGACGGATCGCAAGGGCCTTCGATCGTTTGACGACGTGCGCGCGTAGCAAGTGCATTAAATAAACTTATTGTTCAAGAGGAAACTCTATTCGAAACTCTTGTTTTTTTCTTCTTCTTCTAAATCCTTTAAAGAAAGTTCGCGAACCCGCAGGAACGAGAAACTTCGAATTAATTTCCATTAGAGGGTGAAATTCAGGTTTACATGAAACCAGATTCCAGGAAGAAAGTCGATGCTTTTGTGCGATGATAAATTGAAGATTTGGATGGTTTGGGCAAGACAGAGAGAGAGAGAGAGAGAGAGAGAGGGGGGGGGGGAACAAGTAGAAGCGAGAGAAAAGCGTCGAAAGACCGAATAAACTATTTGCCGGAACAAAATCGATGCAAGTGCAACGCATCGCGGCGACGTAACTTACGAGCTTGCGGATTTAACGATGTCGGAACGGCGATGCGGAAAATCATGCGGAAAATCGGTATCGCGCGCCGCTCACACTCGAGTCGCACACACACACACACACACACACACACGCACAGACGCTTCGAGAGTTTCGTCCTGCCAGGATAGAGAGTTCACGAGCCGACTACTGAAATTAGATTTAGCGAGCGAAAGGGAAGGTGTTGCCGTTCGCGAAGGGCAATTAGGGGGGCGAGCTTCGACACTCGAGCTACGTGAAAATATTTTTATAATAATTCAACGCGTACGCGCGCGACTCATGGCGGATCTCTATTCAAACATCGCGTCGAAAAAGTAAAATGAGCAAATGTTTGCCCACTGATAAAAACCTCCGGTTAATGAATTGTAAACAGCTGTCCTTCCCCTCTCGTCCTCTTCTCTAGCCTTCTATCGAAGCCTGGAACGGTCGAAAGCGAAGAAGCGACACCGTCACTGCGTTCCTCCTACTAGGAAAATTAATGAGGGCAGGTCCTGAAATACGGCCGCGGCCCAAGTAAGAGTGTTGCTTTACGCGACTGTCGCTCCTTCTCGCCTCATTCTCCTCGATCGCCTTGACGATTCCTTCGTTCTCGTCCTGATGGACTCCTTCGCGGGTTCTTATTAATGCCAATTCGCGTCAATCTCTCCATCCGATGACTCACGTTGATGAAATAATAATTTCTTTCTCTCGAAGAAAGGGGAATAATTAAAAGGGAGGCAACTCCCAAGCACAGTCTTCCACCGACTATGATTCTCTGTTCGTTGCCGCTTGAAAATATTACCTTTGGGTAGATATCCATGAGCAAGACGGAAAATTCGCGAGAAAAGGGATTTTTTAATGCTTTTTGTCGACTCGAACGAAGCGGAAGCGGCGCGAGACGTCGCGTGGCCATAAAATATGCATTGCCTATTCGCGGTAGATGGAACAAGAGCAGAATGACGTTAAACTCGTAAGAACGAGAGCGGCCCATTTCCATACACGGCGTCGCGACGACGTCGTTCGATGCTAGAGAAGGGTGGGAAGAACGAACAGCGGCAAAAGCTCCGATAAGAATTCGACGCTCTCGGGCAAAACAGACGAATGAAAATTACAAGCGTCTCGCAGCTGCAAAAAAGGGCAAACTCTATAAAGTTGTTTTCAAGTAGTCCGAGCGCGGCCGAGTCGTCGTTCGGCCATCCTTCCTTTACATCCGTATTTCTATATACTCGTAAAGTATTATATATAGGCTATAAGGAGAGCCGTTTCCCTTCTTTCCCGGGTCGTCGGTAAGTCCAGCCGAAAATCGCTTCCTGTTCTGAATCTGAATTTACATTGACTTACACGTGCAAGTGCGAAACGGGCCAAGTCGGGCGCGCCTGTGTGCACGTGCGTAAATAAATAAATATATGGAGCGATACGGTTGGTCCGCTAGAACTTTTAGAGATACAGAGAAAGAAACAATTGGCGGATGCGTTTTATCCTTTGGGACGAAGCGAGAAAAACACAGAGAGTTACAGCCGAAGAAATTTCCGGCCGGACGAAAGGGCTCTCTCGTATCCTATTAATTTCTCATCCAATTTGCAGCCACTTGGATGCCTCGAAGACTCGGAGAGATGGTTGTGCTTTGGATAGAAAAGTTCCCCCGTTGACAAATACGGGAATTGCTTAAGATTAGAATCAATTCGAGCGGAGAATCTTCGAGCAAGGATTACGCCTGATGGGCAACGAAGAAGGTCGATGATATTTTCCCTTTGGATTAACAGTCAGGTACACACGGAGATCCGCTCCTGTACTCCTGAAGATCCCTTCTTCCTTCGGCAGAATGTCACCCCGTCCGTGCCATTAAAAGTGCCAAGAGAACGAAGGTCGCGATGAGACACAAAGTCTCGGGACACTCGGGGCCTTTCAACTGACACGAGTAATTTGCAGTCTCGGCTACGGCCCGTTCGCAGTTGATCTCGGCTTAGGAGGAGTTACGAATTGGCGAATTGGCAAATTGGCCAAGAGGTTCTCGCCTCTGGGTTCATCGATCGTTGTATTTTTGAGAGTGGTTCACGATCCTCAAGCTCTTCCGTTCCAGCGTAAATGACCTGTGGAGAGGGCTTAGTCTTTCGAAATCGATCTCGTCAGGCGGTCCACGTTCAGTCAACTAGCCGCAGTCGCTGCAGCCAGTCAGCCAGCATCAGGTCCGCGTCCAGGATCGATCTCGCTGCCAGAAGGAGTCAATATCCGATAGCCATTAATACTATATCCTCGTAATTTGCGGATCGTGAAGCATCGACCTGACACTCTCCATCCTGCCATATATATGTGTGTGTATATATATATATATATATATGGGATTCCGCTTCCGCGCGTCGCAAAGCGCTGCCATCATACCCGTAGTCCCCCGCGAGGATTCCTGGGAAAATTGACTAATTAATGGCCTTGCTGGATGACGCGTATTAATTATTCGCAACTAGCCGAGCGTCGCCCAGAGTACCTGCTATCGCGTAGATGCTGTGTATATCTATACGGTTCCTCTTTTCGTACTGGCGATAAGTAAGCGATTCTAAGTGACAAGGATACTCGAGTTACGTTCGAGAGGACTGCACCATCCTTCCTACTTGCGCGTCCTAATAAGAGACTCTATGGTAAACTTCTGGAAATCGTGGCTTCCTCCACCTCTTCTTGTGTCGCCGCCATTCGTAAGTAATTTCGTTTCAAATGTTTAACCTACACGCGGTCGCACGCACATTAATGCAATCTGGTCCATAAACTGTGTACTGCGAGTGGAAGCGCCGTATTCGCGATCGGGTTGGAGGACACACAACGAAGCGACGCCTCGGTGAGTCAAGAGGAAGGAAGCCCGAAGTCTGGAGTATCGCACGTGCAATGCTGATTTTCGAAAGTGGTTCGAGCAAAGTGTGCGCCCGTGTGCGACTATGCGCGAACGTGTGCTTAGCCACCGCCTCTACTTCCTGGTTCTCCTGGTTCTCCTGGTTCTCCTGGTTCGGGAACATGTTTCTACGTTAAGAACGTGCATCAACGTAACTGGAGGGCTGGATATCTTCCCATTAGTTTGCTCCTCCCCCTTCACACTCTTAATTCCTATACCGGTTGTCTACCGTTCTTTGAATGGTCTAACAAGAACTGCGGCCAAATAATTACTGTAGAATATTTCAATAATTTCAAGAGTTTCGTCCAAGCTCTTCAGCCACCCGTCTCTATATTCATTCCGCCAGTGCGTCAAGTTAAAGGATAAACCGTTACGTACAGTTCGAGCGTTTACTCGTAAATCCACTACGATACATAGAAAACTCGGACGTCGCCCGATTTAAGGTCCGAGATGTCTCTCGTTGACGTAGTTCCTCTTGCAACGGCAACGTTTACGATAATATCCTGCAGAAGGAGGTGGTGGCGCGTCCGCTGGAATATACTAAACACACGTAGGCACAATGAAGAGCGTAGAGTGTGTAACACGCACGATAACGCAGAGTGGCAGAGGGTTAACGACGCGTAGGCGAGGCACGTGCAGCCGGACAATGGTTGACGCACAATGCTAGCCGAATACAATGTAGGGCAGCCGACGTATTTGGTGCTGGATGTCTAAGCCGCAATAACAGCTGAACGGTAGAAGTCGGTGCTTTGCACCCTTCCAGTCGAACTACAAAGAGGACCGTGAACAAGGCGGCTTTATTGTTTCTCTTTTTCGCTGCGGTCTTTGCGAACGAGAAACAAATTTTATTTTTCCGCCTCGATCAGCGCAACTCTCGAACGCGATGATCTCCTCCTTCCGTTCCTTCCGTTCCTTCCGTTCCTTCCGTTCCTTCAGTTCCGATATGCTACCAGCTGATTTCAGTTGGACCGTTTCACGCGATGCCCCCCCGCGTCCCAGCACTCGCATCTCACAGCGATAATCGGCGAAGGAAAAAATCAAAGGCCGCGACGGCACGTCTGACGTCGTCGGTCATTCGTTGGAATGACTCAAGTTCGGAATTCAGAGACTGTGAGAGATAACCCGTCCCCAATTTATTGTTGGCCGAAGCAGGAAATAGAGACAATGAAATTGAACTTGGCTCAGGTGCGAGGGAAAGTTGAATCTGTGATTTCAGGGGAAAAAGGAAAATGATAAATGTGGGGGCGGACGTGCCCGTAACAGGCCCTTCCGAGGTGGCAGGGTTCACTTTTTAATTGCTTCGTGGCAGCAGTTCCACCCGGCCGATCCCTCTCCTGCCCTCCTCCCGTCTCCTATCCGCCGACCATTCTCTTTCTCTCGTCAATCTCCTGAAATTCGAGAGAGACTTATCGTGTGGTTGTTCTTTGTTGCGAGAACTGGAAGCCTCCCTCGAAGACGCATGCGAGGTCAGGATCTTCCAGGAGCGACAAAGCGCACGACGCCACGTAACTGTGTACGTTCGGAAAGGCAGCTCGACGTCTGGAGGGTTTACGCGGAACGCCTTTAGCTTGCTGCGTCGGCGAACAGCAATTTCGGAAGAAACTCCAGCGGAATTCCGAAAAGCTAGGTTTCCTTGTCAACGGCTCGTTTGCCTAGCGTCTCGCGCTCCAGGCTCCACGTTGGTGGTCGTGGCTGGTCTTGGCTGGTCGTGGCTGGTCGTGGCTCCTAGGGGTGCCAGGGCTGGGTGGTTCTGCTACTCGGTCACTCGCGACTCGCCTCGAGTAAGGCGCTACTACGTACGTCACGGGTCTACGAGCCACGAGGCAAACTCAATACCCGAGACGGCACGCTACGTCCTTCCACCGTGTATAACGTAAAGTAATGCTACCCTGCTGCAAGTGCAGTTCTTGCAAAGGCGCGCACGCGTCCCAAGTCTTATTGGACGATGCTTTTCGCGGTTGCACTATATGCATCTTGAATGTATCGAGTGGTGAGCTTGTCGTTTGACGAATATCAGACTCACTTGCAACTTCTTTAAAATCTTTCGTATGAAATTCTTAAGGATTTTTGGCCCAGAAAAATATCGAGACGGATTCACAAAGGTTTAAAAGCAGTGCTAAAGGTAAAATCTAGGGACCTTAACGATTTCCCATAAAGTTTCGCCGGTTAGAAAGCAACAGACACTACTAGCTTCGCTGGATGTGTACCATTCAGAGCTTTCATGGCTTTGATGGGTCTCAGAACGCCCTTTTCCTGTACCCCCACAAAAGCTCCAACTTTCTAACTCTCCAACTCTAAAAAGCCAGATCTTCGACCTTCTTATTCCCACAATTCTTGCCTTTCTATTTGGGGTAAATGTCTTACGTCAAGCGGTACAAAATGTGTTAGATTTTTCGACTATCGAATCATTCCTAATAAGTGCGAGCAAAGAATAAATAGCGTACGAGGGACAATGACGATAGGAGTAGAATTTATCTTTCGATTTAGCCTCGGAGGGACGACACTCGATACATTTTCTAATTTTGAATGCATTCACGATTATCACATTCCTGCACCGAAATTTATCAATACTTTGAGAACCTTCGATGGCTCGTGCCCGAATTAAACTGACGTTGTCGAACCCCGTTATTTCCTGGAGTGACGTCATTGAGACTTACAATTCTGGAAATTCGGTATGGATTTTTGGAATTTTAAGTTCGATTCTCGGAATTCCGAGCGATCGAGAACCTTCCGCAAACATCTAGAATCTTCCAGAATCTTCTAGAACTGTCGACGGTTCGTGTCCGTGCATTGTCTTGCAGGATCGCTCCCAGGTCGGCGGCCCTTTTGCGTTATATTTGGTGGTAGCGTCCTAGCGTCCCCTCCTTTCCCTCAGTCTGTCTTGTGCAGCATGACTGCCTCTAGCAGGGACGCAAGCCTTCGAAGACTCGAAGTATCGGTCGATGTCGTCGATGCAGGACTTTTTGACCAGAACCCCCCCCCCCCCCTTGTTATACTACTCTATCGCACGAGGTCGAAGGTCCGTTGCAGCAGAAGCCACGACATTGCTTATCACCTTGGGATAAATTAGCCCAGGGACAAACGCTTAGGCGTATCCGATAGCGAGGATGGGTTCTCAATGGATTTCCTGGGGGTGATAGGTGGTAGTCGGCGGTGGGATCGCGATGAAAGCGGCTTAAGGTGCTTAAGGGCGATCGCGCACAGCTTTCAGCGATAACGCTGGGCTTTCTCCATCTCATAGTCTCTGCTCTTCCTTCTCTCTCCTCAAGAGATCTCGAGACGTACCGCCCGTGTGCCGCTGTAGCTCCTTCCCACTATTCCGCAAACTGTTGAGGACATTCGGTATCCTTGGGATGCAGAAGCACGGGTAATTGACATTCTCCGTTGGCAATTTCCTTCGTTCGAGAAACGCGCCTTGACGGAAACCCACGAAAGCTCCCAAATGCATTTGCTTGCTAACTACTGGCTGCGCGCTGGAGATGAAAGGGAGATGCTGGATTAACAGTGAGTGGACTGACTGAACTATGTAACGGAGCTCATCCGTTAATCGTTACTGCATACATATATGTATACCTCGAGAGAATTCAATGTCCTTCCAGATCGAACGTTATCGCTTATCTCTACTTATCTCTGTAGGAAAGACAGCTAGAAAAAGTATCAACCGACGCAAGACGGGAACGCGAGGCAGCTCGAGCCACCCCGATCGGCGTCCTAAGACAGACTGCTTTGACAATAGTCCAAGTCGAGAACTAATAATTCCGGCTGGTCGAGATTCTTATAGGCGATAACTAATATCTTCCATTCCAATTCCACGAGTAAGCTTAAGTCCCTTAAACTAAGTCGAGAGCGTTCCTTAACGAATCGATACGTAAGAACGAAGAGAGCATTGAAAAGCATCAAAAGCCTTCCGACGAGCCAACCAGAAACGCCGCACGTGAATCTTTATTGCGATGGGACAATTACTGGAGAAATCGAGAAGATCTGATTAAAAGATTTTGGCTTGCCGTGTTTCTGCGTCCAATAGATATAGGATTTGGTCGCTACTTGTAGGTTCGCTAAGAATAGATAAGCCGAAGCTATTTCCGTACGTTCCTGAATGAACATGAGTGCCGTCGCTGCTGGCAGCGGCGTCGCAAACACTCGCGCGCGTATTACCTTTTTCTCTCGAAAGGACAAAAAAATCCGGAAGGACGAGATCATTTTTCAACTAGGTCCTAGAATAGAAACGCCAGCGCCTGGAAGCGCCTCGAAGCGCCTCGAAGCGCCTCGAAACGCCTCGAAGCGGTGGCCGAAGCTCGACTACTGCGCGCCCCAGCGTGACACTTGCAGTCTGCCCGATTACGCTCTACGGAGACACGCGAGAGGACTGCGTGCCGGAATATGTGTCATGTCCTCTGGGAGGCCGATGCACCATTATTCCAGAGATACTCGCTGCGGTTCCAAGGGACACATTCCGATTGCCCCCCGGCATGGCAGATTCCCAATGACAAATACATAATTTTGCGACGTGCCCGAGTTGCGTCGTTGTCCTTTGGTTGCCTATACGAACGAGAAATTC
>JARQTH010000035.1:212480-329199 GCA_030142595.1 Trachelus iudaicus | reverse complement strand
GATCATTTTTCAACTAGGTCCTAGAATAGAAACGCCAGCGCCTGGAAGCGCCTCGAAGCGCCTCGAAGCGCCTCGAAGCGCCTCGAAGCGGTGGCCGAAGCTCGACTACTGCGCGCCCCAGCGTGACACTTGCAGTCTGCCCGATTACGCTTTACGGAGACACGCGAGAGGACTGCGTGCCGGAATATGTGCCATGTCCTCTGGGAGGCCGATGCACCATTATTCCAGAGATACTCGCTGCGGTTCCAGGGGACACATTCCGATTGCCCCCCGGCATGGCAGATTCGCAATGACAAATACATAATTTTGCGACGTGCCCGAGTTGCGTCGTTGTCCTTTGGTTGCCTATACGAACGAGAAATTCCGCAGTTTCAGAAGTCGCAGCGAGGAAGAAGGCGCTCGGCGATGCTCGCGTCTCCGCTCCGATGCCTTCGGAAAAAGGGTGAGCTATTTCTAGAGCCTTAGACATCTTACAATTAGACGGCTGAGGACCAGAGCATTTTAAATAGCGCGTCTTAACAGACCTCAAATGAGCCACAAGTAGATGCGCGCGTTTGTGTATCCGGGCTAAGCATATAGAATGTGTCTCCTGGAAGCCGTAAGTGGACTTACGCAAATGCATGAAATATTTTAACGTTAGCCAATGAAAATCGGAGGACGCGTGCTTCTCTTGGTCCGTGCGCGATAGACTTACAACTCGTAGAACGAAAGGCATTCTCCGTTGCATCGAAACGAGTCCCTCCGAACGGCCGACGAGGATATCGGATTCCTGGGTCCTTTGGCTTTTTTTCTTGAGTCTCGAGTTAGGGTGTTTGCGATGCAAGGGGCGCAGGGGGGCTTTCCTTCCTTTCTGTGCTCTGGCGAAGTGAAAAGTTCCACCGGAAGGACACCGCGCGCGAGTACAGGTATTGCCGGTTAACGAGGTAACTCGACACGTTCGAAGATAACAGGGTTCGTGCTTCGCACGAGTAACTCGGCAAAAACTTCTGCTACTCGCGTGAAAAGCATGACGGGCCAGACGCTGCGGAAATGTAAGTTCTGGAGATGACGCCGTTGCCGTCGACGTCGCTGTCGTGCGGTGCACGTACTACCACCTAGGGTTGCGAGCACTGACTATCCCCTCCATTCTCTCTCTCTCTCTCTCTCTCTCTCTTCACCCTTTCGATTACTTCTCGGGACATCGACTACGTTCTCTCGCCACAGTTATGGCACTTGCATGACTTCCAACGCTGCTTCCATTTTGTCTTTATCTCCTTCTCTACGCAGCATCCAACTGGAGTTTTGGTTGGGCACGGTACCCGATAAAGAGAGTCTCGATACTCCAAAGAGTCTCGTATAACGTGGAATTAGAAGGTGTTTGCGCGGAATAATGCAGGTTCAGCAATTTCACTTTGAGTCGAGTCGAGTTAGGGGGGAACGAAGCACGGAACGCGCGAAGAGGGTGAAGAGGATGAAGAGAGGGAAGAGTGGGAAGAGGAGGAAGAAAGTATAAAGGGCGAAGAGAGGAGCACGTGTAGTATCTCACTTGGGCAAAGTGTACTTCTAAAAATACGCGTTTAAATAGGCGTAATACTTGAGGGTCTGTGCGCGAGGACAGCGAATCGTAGACCAGGATGGCGGCAACGACGGCGGCGGTGGCGGCGGCGGCGACGGCGGCGACGGCGGCGACGGCGGCGACGGCTGTGCTGCCTGGTAAAATTAATGAATTCTTAATACAAACATGGCGCTGCCAGAGTTATGGGCCGACTGTGCTCAAAGTTAAAACAATAAACGTATCCTTCGGATGCAGATATCCAAAGGCCATTTCTGTATAGGTGAGCACCATCATATTTTTAGGTCCCTACCGACGGGTCAACCGGTGACGTCTCCTGTGAAGACGTCAGCTTCTAGAGTCAGGAGCACGTGCAGTTCCAAAGAGGTCAGGATGGGTCAATGGAGCGGCTACACTGTAGCCAGAATCCTATCGCACCGAACACCTGTCTTGGAAGAACGTTTATTATCCCTCCTCCGAGTTCATTTTGAATTCTCTGAACAGGGGCAAACTTCGAATGTCTTCCTGGCTTCTATCGAATGCGCGGTGACCCGTGAAAATGCAGATGCATGAATTCCGCAAACAACGGCGGCACGTTCGCGCCGAAAGCCTCTGCGCTTCTGCCTCTGCATTTGCTCCTGCCGTTAACCTTGCGCTTTTCCTCTTCTTCCTTTCCTTTCCACCCCGTGCGATTCCCCCTGCGCTTATCTCTCTCTCTCTCTCTCTGACTCTTCCTCAGAATCCTTTGCACTGTACTACCGCCCCTTCGGATCTCGCATGTCCTTTTCCATCTTGGCATTCCGGCAACCGCATTTATGATTTTCCGGAAACTTCGAACTTGAGTTCACGGAACTGGAAATATTTGCCGTGTCAATGAACGCGCAGGAACTTAGCTCTTATCTCGCAGTCGACTGCCGAGCGAATCGAGTTGCTGCATCGAGAACGTCTAGCATACGAAACTCCACGTCAGGCTATGCGGCCGCAGCGTTTGGCAGGGATCTTATGACGCAATAAAGCGTCTCGAAGCGAGCGACACCGGACGATCCCGGTTCGGTTCGCCAGCCGGAAGTCCCGTCCGAATGCATAAAAATTGCATCGGCCATCAAGGGGAGACTCGGTTGACCGAGCAAACAGCTCGGGGGCTCGGGGGCAGTACCACGTGGCGAATACTGGATACCGTGAGCGTGGCTAGATGCAATTTCACTTTGCGCCTCCTACGAATCCCGTGTGGGATTGTCGCAGCAGCAACAGCAGCAGCAGCAGCAGCAATTCTCAAGAGGCACTTGACGTACGCTTCGGCGGAATAGCGAGAAGCGGTAACGCATTGCCGCGGAAGCGACTCGATGGGCGCATACGTTACTATCAGAGCGAACGCTCACTCGGCGCTTGCTTCCGCCTTTAGGGCGTACGCGACACACAGAGACACTTTGGCTCTCGAAATGGCAGCCCACCACCTGCTACATACATCAACGACCAGTCTCGTGTGCAGCTTAGTTTGCTTCCGTAGCGTCCCTTAATTCTTACGATTCGGGATACTTCGTTCCCGGGATACTCGACGTTCGTCGCTCGTCCCCGGCTCTCGCCTATCGCAATCTAGTATCTCAACGATTCAACCGTAGGACTGTGTCGCTTCCGAACAAGCAATTAGCTGCCGTCTCCTCGAGTTTCGAGTTTCAATCCCCTGCAGTAGGTCGTAACGAGCTTTTGCCATTCGCACCATTCGCACCATTCGCACCATTCGCACCATTCGCAGGTGGAGACGGAGGAAATGGAGATGATAATGACGATGATGTTAAGGTTAGCCCTTATCGGAAAGGGTGCAAAGAAGAGAAGGAGAAGGAAGACACCAGTTGACACAGTGCTCGTAGTGGACCAGATGCTGCTCAGATTAAACGGAAAGTTCAGTCGTGCCTAATCTCTCCTTCGAATGACGAGCCTGACGCGAAGTGAGACTCGGGCCAGCTGTGTAAGCGCAACCGAATCGGAAGTCTCTATTCGATTCGTAAGGAATTTTCGTTTCGAATCTTCGAATCTGCGACTTACAGGTCAGGAAGGCGATACACGTGACAGACATCTGTCTCAGGTCCTGCAGTCGCGATATGTTAATGAAATTTGTAAGACAGCAGAGATTAGCCAGCGTCGCGTTCCTATCCGAATACTCGTGTTTAACGCGACCGCATCGCTGTCCAAGCAATTTTCCGACGTGGCGAATCTAGGGCGCTACCGAGTCGTCTTCACAAATCCCAGAACTATAGTTTGACAAATGTCAGGGGTCTGTCGCGATAGGCATCGTGCTGATCCAGAGCAAGTGAACTGCCGTTCGGCAGAACTCGCGAACGGTTGTTAATATTTGATAAAATTTCAGAATCTCTGCTTGAAATAACACGGATTGATTGATCCGATTAAACGAGAGCTCCGTCGAGTACTGGCTGTGAATCAAATCGAATCGAATCGAATCGAATCGAATCGAGTCGAGCCTCTCCAATTTTCCAGGCGTCGCTAGGTCATTCGTGTCGACGTCTCGATATCTCTGTGTGACTGTGACAATTAGGCTGGATTATGCCAGTGGCGACCAATATTCAGATTGAGACACGAGACACGACGCGGCTCGAGCCTCGATGCTGCTGACCCACAAAGGTCTGCCAATTGCATGTAACAGCTCGCGAATTAACCCCTGCTAATTGCCGCTAATTCCACTAATTGTACTTACAGCAATTAGCCAAACTTTTACGCGTGATCTGGATTGTCGGGTCGAAGAGACCGAAGGGGGCGCGAGTAGTTGGCAAAATCATTAGCATTTTGCAATTTCATTTTCTACAGGCATAACCGGTGACGCAGTTGCAAGGAAGTCTGGTATAAGGATGCTGAAGAGCCACGCGGAACTTAGAACTCAAGTTTCGAACTTTCCTCCTCCTTAATATACAAGTCGGTCATTGCCGAGTGGCCATTCGAGAACGTGGACGTGCAAAAGGACTCGCGTCGGAGGCGTTCGAGGACTATAGATAGGTAAAGAGGGGAGAGTGCGAAGGGAGGCGCGAGACACATGCCACCGTTCCCAGGAGAATTAAACTTATTAAGTCGGAGAATCCGTTAAACTAAGCCTACGCTTCGGCCAGGTAGAGCGACGCGATTCCCAGGGAAATCTTAAACCAGCCAACCATGCAAAATGACAGATTATACAGATTTTTGCATTTAAATTCATGAAATAATATTGCTGATTCTCGAAGCCATTCCGCACCCAGTAGCCAATCATAAGTTTTCGCAGCTCGCTTGTTCTGTTATTACGGCTCCCTTGGAAGCCGCTAAGAAGTTCAGACTGTCGAATGGAGACGAATAGAACGTGGGCGTCCTGCACAACGGCAGGTCAGAGTGCGCGAGGTGGATGTGGAATGTGGAACGGGTGGGGAAACGATTTCGATAAAGCAGTGAGCCGAGAGAGAGAGAGTGAGTGAGTGAGTATGTGTGTGGACAATGCTCGATAGATTGGACAGACAATCTTGACTACAGGAAACTCCCCTGTCTTGAATAGGAAACCAGTGATATTGGCTGTATTGGATTGAGTATTCCATATTTCCCGAGTTCACTCGGCCGGAAGCTCAAACTCGGTCAGGCGAAAGATTCGACAAAGGCGTCTTATTGGCATCCGCCACTTTCCTCCTCCCTTTCCACCTGTCATATATTTCTTCAACTACAAAGAATTATTACAATTTACCTCAGTTTTTTTTTTTTTTTTTTTCCTCCACCAACGTTGCTGCACACGATTATACTTTCTCTCCTGTCGCTTATTCCCCTACGCTACGATTTTCACTTGACACGAGCATCTCCAGTTGCATCGACCAAGCCCTGTCCTGGCGGGATCCTCCTCACGCTTCCTACTTCTTTGTGTTTCTTTAATTTTCGTAAACGCAATTACCACGCAATGGCTCCAACGTGATTGCCGCAGCATCGCGAAGCGATTCTTCTCGTTTGTCAATGCCAAACTTAATTAGTCAGAGTGATTTAATCACAGTTTGCTTCGATATGAGCGAGCGAAAACCTTAAAGCACGCAGCATCACTTTTTGAAATGATTAATTTCCCAGAGGCCGAGAGTCGCAAACGATTTGCAAGAGAGCGCAGATGAGTTGCATGGAGGCAGCGAGACGGCGCGGGGCGGTGGGCGGTGGGCGGTGGGTGGCGGGGGAGAGGGGAGGAGGGGGAGGAGGGGGCTCGGAGTGACAAATGTAAATTCCAAAGCAGTCGTCCCGATGACACGAAGTCAGCCAAGAACCGACTGCCGCCAAGTTCAGGCGACTAACGATCCAAGTAGGACTCTGCTGCTCTTTAAATCATCTGTAAAATCGATTCGAGGAATCGAGCATGCACGCGTGTGCCTCGATCTATTTATTTACTATCTTCGGTTCGGAGGGAGACGCGCCACCTCCATCCCCCCTCCGCCCGCCCCCACCCTCTTTAGTTGGCCGCTCGCTCGAAAGATTTATAGTTTCGCCAATAGAAGCTCAGCAGAAGCAGCCAAGCTGCACGCAGAGAAGTTGCAAGCGGCGCACGAATCCACCCTGGGAAATCTTGGCTCTTTCCTTATCCCCGGATCCAGCTGCAGCCATCGGGAAATTCGGGAAATTCGGGAAATTCGAGAAATTCGGGAAATTGGGTAAATTCGGTCGTTCCAGCCGGTCGCTGGGTGCGCGCTGGGACAAAGTGGAGAAGCTCGCGCCGATATTCCAAAGTGGAAGCCGAACAAAGTTATCGTCAAGGGCAACGCGAGCTGGCAACTTCGTTTCCTCGATTCCGCAGGCTCGCGAGTTCTAACGACTTTTTGGTCGCGAGTTGCTCGTCTTCCTAAGAGCTATTAAGCGTTAAAAACTTTTCGAATAATAGCCAGGGACGCGTGCTTGTGGTAATTTTACGTTCGTACCGTTCGTTCGTTTTATTGCGACGACTAAATCGCGATAATTGAAAAGTTCCCTCCTAAATATTCGCACGGTGGTTCCTAATGGCAACTGCAGCAATGGCTGCACCGTAAGTTCTGGCTGCACTCGCTGATCTCTTGAATCGTCCCTTGGCTGTTTGCACCGTACAAGGGACGCTCGATCCTCGCTCCGCTTCGCCTGACAAAAGGGAAAAATTGGCGAATTTCAATGACGCGAGGTCTATCTATCTATCTGCTAAAGTTCCTTGCACCGATAAAATGACGAGGCACGAGTGTGTGCAGAGAATTACGAATGGGAGGGAGAATACGCGACCTTATGTCGTCATCGTATTGGTATTCGCATGATTCGCGGAAACCAGCAGCGCGAGTCCACAATCTGACACATATCTGCGACAAGCATTCGCGCAGATATTGCAGAGGAAAGGTCGGCGCTATTCGCGCGAAGCTGATGTTTCTGCCAAGCGTTGACAGCGATCGTTAGAGTGCACGCAGCAGCCACGACCGAGACTGAACTCCCCCCCGAGTCCCTCGTCTTAAGGGATGAAACGGATGCTGTGGTGCCCGATGAGAAAACGCTGAAGCTCCTAAGCAACCTAACTTCCGCCCTGCGATAGTCCTCGCGCTCCATCTCAATCTAACAGGCTCGTTTTACGTCAACTGGAATTAAGTTAATTTCATCCGAAGGTAAATGGGCTTAGCCCGATATTCCTTGCACATCGCCGTGCAGCGATTCGCCGATTCTTCTTCCTCTTCCTTCTCCACCTTCTCCTTTACGTGCCTTCACGAGTCCTTCAATTTTTGACAACGTCGAATCGTCAAAAAAACATTGACGCGTCCAACGTCGCAGGCAGCCGCTGCTCGTACGGCGAGAGTCCCTGCTGTTCTCTCTTGCCTCTCTTGCTCTCCTCTGCTAAAGCATGATCCACGATAATAGACATGACAGCTGACCCACTTACGAGTAGTGACATACCACGCTTCGCTCACAATTTAATAACAGCAATAAATAAGCATCGTAACGTCATTTGTAACGGGTAGTCGGCCGAGTGACAGAATGAGTCGGGCGTAAGAGAGAACGCGAGAGAGGAGAAGTATATTATTTATAATACCGTGAACTTGGGGGGGGGGAAGGGGGGAGGCGTATGGAATCATAGCTTCGCCATTAGCCTGTCTCTCTCTCTCTCTCTCGCGTGAGAGACACACTCTCGTCGGCAGTCGAGTTGCACATTTTCGTTAATGTAAATTTGCCTAACGAGACTTCCATTGTTTGTCAAAATCTTTTTGACTGGATGGTTAAATTGAACGGGACGTTTTGATGCGGGTACAGCGAGCGCAGTGCGAAACTTCAGAACGGGAACAATTTCCACGAATCGTCAGTTTTATTTTCCCTTTATCTCGGAGTAGTGGGGCGCGGCGCGTGACTCGCGTGACTCGCGTGACTCGTGCAATATTTCGTAGAGCCACCGCGACTGTCCCTTATCCCCGTCAGTTCGCTAGATGAGATTGGGCATCCAGATTGCTCGAGCTCACGGGCTACAGATCAGCAGTTGGATGCTCCCGTGCGGCCGCATCGAACTCAACGATATTTGCGGAAAACGCGTGCAGTCTGCATACGAGCGATCTGAAAATTGCCCACCCGTGCTACCAGAAATTCAAGGATGTCACAGATTCGGACTGCCGGGCCTTTGACAATCCTGACCTTCGACAACCAGAGACCTTTAATCGTAAAGATGCGCAAGCCGCCTGGTGCGTCCACGTTACCCGGCAGTCGGAGACGCCTAGAAGACGCAGCCCAGCTCTCCGGCGTGTCACCTCTTGATGAAGCAGCGTGGCTTCACGGGGCGTCCGCGTTGAACGCCACTCGGTACACTACGTCGACACGAGTGGGAAAGAGATAAATAGGTAGACGGATGGATAGATAGATAGAGAGAGAGAGAGAGAGAGAGAGGAAGAGAGAGGGAATGCATTTATTCGATATGCGAAATACATTCCGGAACGTTTTCCGTAGTTTTATCCGAATTTCTGGGTCAGCGCCTGCGCGTATCCCCGCGTGCGCTCGTTCGCTTAATACTTGCGCACCAGCAGGGCCCCAATGGTAGTCCGCTGCAAACCCAGCGCGATGCCGATCAACCGTGTCGTAACATTGTCATCTGTCGAAGCCAGCCGATTCAATGGCATGAATTTGTTTCAGGCTCCAACAGAGCCTACTTCCTCCTTGGACCAATTCGATTCCTTGAATTCTCCAGCAGCCAGAGAGTATCGAAAAAGAAACGTTCACGAGAAATCTTGTCAATAATGTTTTCTAGTAGCGCGTGAATCGGTCTTACGGGATGCTCGTAATTTCAACTCAGGACAATGGATCGTTCTACAAATAATCGGACGACGTTGATACGTGCCGCCGGTAATCTAACACCGGATGAAACGTCCAAGTCAAAACACGAGGCCGGATCGTGGCGGATAGTGACGGATCGATCATACGTATCGCTACATGGAAGTGCTACAGCCACGGTACATCGAGGCATTGCTCGAAGATCTATTCGAAAACATCATCCAGAAGAGGGCAAAGAGAAACAGAGGCATAGGAACTGGAGACGGGGTGGCCTACGAAGGAGCATCAGGGAGGCCCCCAAGGAGATCCAAGCAGGTTCGGGTGGACCTTGGTCAAGAGAGTCACCCATAGAATGACAATTATTTCGGGCCACTGGGTACATGGCGCTTGATGGTTCTCCTTTACTCCCGCTTATATGCATGCCCGTCATGCTCAAGTAAAACCGAGTTTATTCCCAGCCGAGCACACTGGCCTAGAGTGCTCGTTTCGATACTCGGATTACTGCGGGAGTTCGAGCGAAGGAGGATCCCCAGGACGCGCGTCTTCCTCTCAATTATCCTTTGACATTTATCCTCCCAAATCGAAAGCGATCGTTTTTATAATCGCAAGAGGAATTTCAGCCAGTCGCAAGATAACGCCGAAGATATTGCGAGATCGAGGGAGCTCGAAGAGCCTCTCTTTCGGGGATCCTGCTAGTCCGAAAAACAAACTTTAGAAAGACTGATTTGCTTCGAGTTACCTCGCGGCGCACTGCAGTGCCTGCGCCAGTGCATTGCGTAGATAACCTTTTATTGCCGGCCGGCCTGACAGCTAATTCCCCCGTCACTCCTTCTTCATTTGCCTTTTCACCTTCGATATTTCCCAGATATATAATTATATCCTTCTAGCTTACAACGGTTGTATCGATCATTCGGTCGATTCCTTTAATTCTATTGACTCATGGGTGGCTCGAGTGACTGTCGAGCGCCTCGTTATCTTACCAGTCTTACCTAGGGCTGGGCAATCGTGGTCGCAGTGACCGCGCGTCCACTGTAACCCGGCGTTTCCCCCGTTTCTGTATCTCGGATCACGCGTGGATTTATCAGCTAAGGGCGTGTCTTTCCCCGGGGGCTCTGCTTACTCTCAAGAGCGACATTAAATTTCCATTCCAGGCACATTCTCGAAATTTGAATACCCACGTAAGTGGATTCTGAGCCCTCGCGGTGACTAAGCCATACGCGAAAAGAATACAGATACGCTGAAATGTTTTACGAAGACACATTAATATTCATCAGGATTATAAAAAGAAAAAAAAACAATACCGCCCACCACCAGCAGCACACTGCTGAAACAACCACCGTCGGACCGAGCGGCACCCCTGACCTGTTGAGCTACAGCCGCCAAACGGGATTATATCGGATTACAAGTTTGTAATTGAATTTTTATGCGTGCTGGGAGTGTTTTGAGCGGAACCGGATCCCGGGACGACTGTCAACTGGCATTAGACTTGAGATCGAACGACATCGTACCGAGAGGATCGTGCGCCAGGAGGAGATCCCTCGAGATGCTTCGAATTCGGCGGCAGCATCCCTTCTCCTGCGACCAAAGTCGATCTCTCGAATCTCGTGGATTTTCCGGCTCGGCTGACGTCGCCGGGAAGGAAACTGGGAGAAGTACTTAGCGATTTCCAGCAGGGAGCAGCACGTACGCTAGTGTTGCCTTTGCAAACCACAAATCTGATTGTGAGCCATGT
Organism: Trachelus iudaicus; assembly: GCA_030142595.1. Lineage (NCBI taxonomy): Eukaryota > Metazoa > Arthropoda > Insecta > Hymenoptera > Cephidae > Trachelus > Trachelus iudaicus. Next base: position 318,682 of record JARQTH010000035.1, on the reverse strand, counting down.
CCCGCGGGCAATCCATAACAAGTTTTTCGTTTGATATTCATATCACAAAACGCTCGTCTGCCGCACGCGGCCCACTATCTCTCATTCTCCTTTCGAAAGGGAGATTCGTCCGCTCATCCTGCGCCTATTTCATTCTTCGGCTTTGAGCATTGAGAGTCCGAACTTTTTTTTTGCTTCTTCAAAGTCCCGCGCCAATTGCGATCCAGCAGTTGAGCCATTGGATGGGCGCCCATCGATTACGATTGCGTCATTCGAGAGGATCAGGTCCGTCGACTCTCATTGTTGCCACTTTTGCCACTTGCATCCGTGAGAAGAGGACGCGCGTCACGATAGAGCAGCGCCCGAGCTGCGCCCGATATTGCCTGGGCGCATCGTCGCCATTTTCCCAGATGGCATCGGCAAAGAGAGAAACTGCCGGCAAGAAAAGAGCTGGAAAAGTTGGCTTCTGCCGGCCGAAGGGATCATCTTATTGCAACACAGCTTGCGAGGGTTCTGTTTACTCGGCAGCGAGTTTAAGAGATTCTGAGAAGGAATACAGGAGCTGCAGATAATTAAAACTTTTAATTATGCAGCGTTGCCTTGGTACGGGGTCGGAAGAATTACGAGCGCTAAAAAAAAGGACTCTTTCATCTGAATTTCAAGTTTCATGTTGAAAAGAGGAAAATGGAAAAGGTAGAAGGTGGAAAAAGCAGAGGGCAGGAAAGTGCAGCGGGGACACGAGGCTGCCACGGTAGATCTTTCAACGATATCGAATTATGACACTATGGGTACGATGATATCGAGTCCAGCGGAACACGATAGCCGCCGGAACTCTTCCGCCATTCCTCTTTTTGGCGTTCTTCGCTTTGATCTTAACACTTTTTATTCTCTTGGACACGCAAGATATTTCCAGGCAGTTATGCCAGGTGAATCCCCCCGATGAGAAGGATCATCGTGTACCTATCTTTAGAGTTTTACATTCGACTGCAGAGAAGATTCAAGAGAATTTTTGAATCGGCGATATCTGCTGATAGAGTCCACGTGTCCAAGAGCCGTTAGGTCGTTTCGAGGGCGGCCGGAGGAAGAGTCCCGCCTGTGATTCACCGTAATTCGAGAGTTTTCCGAGAGATTCGATGGGAAAGCGTGGAGGACTCTCGTTTAAACAAGTACAGAGTGCAGAAGGGAGACAGGAAGGAAGGAAGGAAGGAAGGAGAAATAGCTGCAGGAGGATAAGAACTTGACGAGAGACTCGTGGTAGAATGAAACTGTCGTGCGAACGACGTCGGATAGTTGGATAGTATAAGGATTGTGCGAGTGCGCTACTAGTGTGCGCGCGCGTGCGTTTGTGCGTTTGTGCGTTTGTGCGTTTGCGTGTGTCGACGGTGTCGGCGACGCCGGCTTGCTCGACTCTCGACTCTCGGCTCTTGGCTTTCGGCTCTCGACCGTCGCACCGAAATAGAATTTCGAAATAGATCCAATATTTTCGTCGTCTCGCATTTGCGCCACCTCGCCGTCGTGCGGCTGACTGAGAAGACTTAACACGACGACCGAGTGGAACCCTGAAGTGTGAAGCTGCGCCTAGAGTGGACGAGCGTGCGCGTTTCTCAACCACCGATCGAACCCTATCCGTCCGTTCGATTATCGAGGATTCTATAGAGCGATTTCATCCATTGCGGGAGGCGATGATGGTTATCAGGCGCAATGGGCTAAACGAAGGAATTTAAGCAGCGAGGAGACACGAAGGGAGGGGATAAACGCGGGTTCGATTCCTACGAGTATCCCTCAGCAAACATGGCAGTAACCATGGTGATGGGTAGAGTACGTAACGAAAGATACAAATACCCTGGGGAATAGGGCGACGGGGGGGGGGGGAGGGGGGATAAGAGAATAAGAGAGTAACAAGAGAAGACACCATATAAACACAGCGAAGAATCCCGTGAGTCTTGTGGCACAGGTAGAATTCCGCGAGCTGCTGGACTCGGTTGCTTCTGCCCTTATACGATTCTGCGCCATGTTCATCGGACGTTAGTTGCGTCTCATGCAAACCACCTGAGAAAGTAAAGATGAGTAGCTGCAGCAGCGCAGCCCTTCGCCGATCGGAGAGCGAACGTTAGGAGTCCTAGGAGTGCAGCGAGACGCGCGGCAGCCCGAACGAAAATTCACGTTATGTACTCGAGGCCGCGGAGGGAACTTCATTCGGCGCAGACGTTTTATTTGGTTGCGCGCGGAACTCGATCATCTCGAAAATCGTAAAGTTGTGCACAAGGAGGAAGGGATCTGCGGAAAGTGGGGATTAAAGGAGAGAAGCAGTGGAAACGGGTGGGTGGGTAGAAGCGTTACGTCCAATCGAAGGAGACTCCCCGAGACAAAAGCGCATCACCGTTTTTCTCGCTCTTGATGCGGCGATATACGTATGCATGTAGGTACTTGGATCGTGACTAATATAATATTCTCCGACTCTCTCAGGGTGCGATGCGAGACTCGTGCATCGTCACACTCGGCGCGATCTCGTTCCACTTCTCGTTCTATCCTTCTCGCTCGATATCGCCACCTCCTTCTCTTCGCGTCTCTTCTAGTGTCTTTCTTCTTGCCCGGCGTTCCTCTCGCGTCGCTCGGCTCGTACAGCCGGGGAGCTCATCACTTTTTCGGTCGCGAATTGGAGGAATCGAGCGAACGGAGATGCCAAACGGCTGTAAGAGAGAAGAAGAGGAAGACGAAGAAGAAGAAGAGAGAGAGAGAGAGAGAGAAAGGGCAATAACTCGCGGGATGTTGTGACTAGACGATGACGGCCAGACCGCTGGTCGCGCGCCTGTGCGGTCGTCACCTAGCTGCTTGCGAACGACGTCGCAGACGCCGGAGACGCTCGAGACGCCTTCGAAATACTTTAAATCCTCAAAATATCAGTTGGCCAAAGAGTCACTCCTTCGACTTTCTCGCCTTTTGGCTCGAACTTTTACAGGATTCCCTTAGCGGGACAGCGGTATCGAATTCTGATGAAGAAACAGGAAAGTTTCAAAGTTTTAACGCTTCTTGCGGAATTCTGATCCCTGTCGCCTGAGGTACGTCGAGTCGAAATTCGCCAACAAGCCCGGACCAGCATCACGGAGCAATAGGTGCCGAACTCAAAGCTTCCTCCGTAAATACGGCTCGTCAAAGCCGAATTCGGTTGACGAATTGTTCGACGACGAGAACGCGCAGTACACGTTAATTATTAAATAATCCCTTGTCCCGAAGGAACGAACGCGGAGTCCTGGAACAATGAAATGCAGGCTTTCTCTATTGGCTCGTTATTCTTCCTGCTTCGGTCTAGCAAATGCTAGAACGCTGCGTGTCTGCACTCTTTCCATGGGAATGTTCTGGTGCGACTCAAGACGAGAGAAAGCTCAAATGATTCATGGGTTGCTCTAATCGGTGCTGATTCTTCCTAGGACACTCGTGGCTCGTTCCTTTCGTTCCTTTCGTTCCTTTCGTTCATATCGCCAAAGATAGGATTTCACACATCTTCCATACACAATACGCATACACCTACTCCCGACTCCCTGCTCGTAATAGCTGCTAACGAATACCTTCGTTCCCTCGTATCTCTTTGAAAATATATCTCGCAATGAAGATTATTCACTTTTGAATAATAATTATTGCGCGTCCGAATCTTAGAAGCGAACTTGCAGAATTCAAACTTTTAATGAGATGCGTTTTGTTAACACTGCTATAGGTTTGTTTACCGGACGCGTCACTTTGACGTAGATATTTCGAATTTCAGGAGGAAATTTACAGAAACCGTTCACATTTTTCTTCTATCACTTGTACTGACTTTTATCCATTTAACGAGACTAATATAAGTCGAAATTCACTTTCCTCGAAGCTTTCTACTTTTCAATTTCTCTTTGTGATATATCTACCTCTCTCTACGGATACACGGGAATCTGGCGCGATTGTAAAGTAATCATTAATGCTAGTAAATTGGCTTCACTGATGAAAGCATTACTGCAGTAATAAAAATAAACGTGATAAGTTCTGCAAGAAAGTAAATGTCAGAAGTAAGCATAAAGAATGTAACGGCGATACTGCGAATCGGATATCTCAAATTTGAAGTGGCTCATACGGCGTCGCCACTGTTTATGTCCTAAGTATTTACGTTGGAAAACCCCCATGCAGAAAATGTATAATAAATGTTGAATTTTATACATTTTACATCAATATATATCTCATAGTTTCATGTATAAGTTAATAGTATATAACTATTTAGCTCTTTAAGTTTTTTTTTGTGAAGAATATGTCTGATGTCGTTCATGCATCGATTTAACGCGTGTCCGTAGAGAGAGGTATGGAAGAAATGTCCATAACCCTAGTGTTGAGTAGCTCGTGCTGGATTTATCTATATACCGCCGTTATTCTTTGATACTCTCATCCTGAAAAGTTAAACGCGACGACGCAGAACTGTACAGAACTCGCTGTAAAAGGATCTCTCTGATTGGGGAATTGGAAAGTTTTTTCGAAATACTCTAAAACACTCTTCACACTGTATCGACAGAAGCTGCAGCCTGAAATTCCCATTTGCTTCTCCACGTATGTGATATTCCATTAACGAGTTTTATCAGTTCATTGCTTTGTCCTTCGTTCCATTTAACCACTTGCAGTTTCATTCTTTTTTTGGAAGAGAAGTTTTAAGTAGAGGCTTGGCTATCTCGCAAGAGGAAAACACGTGTTATCGACGGTAAAGAATAAGTCGGAGAGGGGGCAGAGGGGACAGGGGCCTTGGCTTTCCCTACCCCCGGCTAATCACTACCTCCCTCGTTCCTTTCCTCCCTCAGCCTCCTTCCCGCCCCCCCCCCCACCCTCCGTGTCGCTTTGCTTCGAAGCGAATCGAGTGTCAAACTTCTTGCCGAGTTCTTAACGAGACGTCGACGGGGACGCTAGCGGCGTTAAGGGGAAGAATTCTTTTGGCCGGTTCGCCCGTAGTTATGATCAACTGCAATTCGCCATCCGTGAACCATGGGGAATCGATCGAAACTGAAAATTCAAGAGGTGGAACAGATCGATAAGGTCGATAAGGTCGACGAGGTCTCGATATGAGGTTCGTTCCCTTCCTGCAGGACCTCTTCGTGACCTCTGTGCAAGGGAGCAAGTGCACGTCGCCCAGCAGTCTGCCTGCCTGGCTGCCTGGCTGCTCGTCGATAACCCACCGATGGGCGCGCGTGTGTCTGGCCTCGCCACGAGACAGCCAGCTCTCGATACCATCTCCATCCCCAATCTCATCTCTATCCAGGAGCAGATCGAGCGCCACTTCCACTTCCAGAGCAACTTGCACTTCTACCTCTGTCTCTCTGAGTGTGCACATATATATATATATATGCATGCATGTAATATATAGCGTAGCTGTGGACTCCGCTGAGTATGGGCACGGGGCCGTACGTGCTCGGGATACATACGTGGGCATTTCTCCCCTTCCCACCTTGTCCTTACTCCCCTTACGAGCAATCTGGTGGTATCTGCTATCTGCTATCTACGCTCTATTTCCACTAAGTCGCCAATAATGCCACCGCACTGACTCCCGATGCATTGCGGGACATTGATTTTCCTCGTCCCTCACGAAAAATCCACTACTCCCACGTGCACGCTCCAACGCGGGGCCCGCACGACCGTCTGCTGGCTTTGGCTTACACGAGTGGCCAACCGCCTCGCTCTCATTACCGTTAGTTCGTCTTCAATGTGTCCCAATAAAATGGACTTGACGCACGTGGGGAGAAATCTAGTGAATTTAAGGGAATGGCGTTCCTTCGTGTTAAATTTCCTAAAAATCATTGTAACATATTGATGGTAAGCTAATAAGGTTCCGATTCGACTATCCTTCTCAGACTTATTATTTATCGAAGACACGCAGAGGCGAACACAGCCGTTGAGGATTAGGCGGGTGCGATCGCAGTGGGTCAAAGCAAATAGCCAGAGACATATATTTTGAGGGAGCTACTGCCATGTCGAGCGAAGGGCGAGGAGCCTTGGTGAGAAAATACAAGCGATGCACTCTCGACGATTCGACGATATCGACGATAGTTGTGCGTGCAGTGTAGTCTTAGACGCTGGAGCCATGGAAGCCCCGACGACTCGCCAGAATACGCAGGCTGCTCGCGATGCTCTCTCGCTATTCTCTCCCTATTCTCTCTCTCTCTCTCTCTCTCTCCGTGGCTCGCTGTAAGCCAACAGAAGTAAGGACGGGTTTCCGATTAAGGCCTTATAATTGACGTCTCGGCCCCCTCCCCCCCCCCTCCCGTCTGGCTTAGTCACCGGCAACTGGAAGGGCCGGTGGACCCGCTTTTGCACCGGATCAACGAACCGCCCGATCGATGCATTCCCGATCTTTGCCTCGCGTTTTACTTGGCGTTTACCTCTCTGCTCTATTAGATTTTCCACCTGTAGGACGCTGCGGTATTCAATCTTATCAGCTGGCACCCCCGTTTCACTCTCTCTCTCTCTCTCTCTCACTCTTTCTCCTCTTCCTCGAGAGATTAGGGGCTTGCCTCCTCAGACTCGTCGGAACCTTGCTTACGTAAATATCTTTTTCGTTGCAATTCTCTCTGGGCCGATGCTTTCGTCCAGTGTCAAGTCTTTCTTTAAGTAAGTCAAACTTTGAGGCTACACTTGAGAATATAATTATTATACACTGAAAGTCTACTAGATGTGAGTTGACACAGAGAGTCTTCTACTCGGGACTTAGATAATTAATAATTTGAATTACATTTTATGTTGCAATAAGCGGAGTTGCCGTCCACGGGTTAACTACTGTGTGTTCCAGATCGAATGAATTTAACCTGACACGTATTCTCGATTGTTTCGAGTAAGCGATTAGGTCACAGCGTGAGTTTCCAACTGCCATTCAAAATTGCAAGATACAACACAGTTTCTCCCCCCATCCTCGCATCCCAATTCGCCGCACGCAGCGCCGGGACGTCCGATCTTTCGACCACTATAAATAGGAAGTAAAAGTCCTGCCGGTTGAATGCATCGGAGTCGAGAGCGTCGACGAAGCTAAATCTGGGGTAGTATCGGCGTGTATCGGCGTGAATCGGCGCTGCGCGAGTCGAGCGAATTATCGAAAAAAAATGTATAAAGCCAATCGATAGGACTTACCATAGTCTGGACGAACAACTGCCTGAACCGCTTGCTCATTCTTTTTACTGCGACTTACTGGTTCGCCGAGAATGGTAAAGTTTCTAGGTCCCACACGGTTCACAAACACTAGGTACACTTTACCCTTTTCAATATTGGCCCTCACCATTCCACTCTGATTGCTATGAACTACCTCGGGACTGCACAATGTCGACTTGCCCGGCGTTTTGTTGCGAAAGTGCAGCCTCACGTTGTCGTTCTTCTGCAGGGGTTGGAACCCCGACTGACTCTTGTACACCTGCTTCACTTCGAAGGTCACTGAATAGTTCAAGTCTGGTTTCCTCGCGGAGGACATGCTTCTGACCTTGCCCTCGAAAACAGTCGGTGCGAGAAACGCTCTGTTACCGACATCCACGTCAGGACACCAGTTCTGTCTGCGACATGGTTTGTTACGACATTGTGGTCCCTTCTTCGAAGCCAACTCGGCCCTCGTGCGATTCTTCCCTCGATTCGATTGCTGCTGCTGTGCTTGTGGTTGTGGCTGTTGGTGATGGTGGTGCTGCTGCTGCTGCTGCTGCTGCTGCTGCTGCTGCCTCTGTCTCTGCCTCTGCCTCGGTCTCTGTCTCTGGCTTACCGATCTCATCATCCTTGGCCGTTCCATTGACGATTCCGTCTGAAGCATTCGACTCAATCTATCCCGTGGTCGCTGGTTCCTCGTGAACCGCGACTCCGAGACACTACTGTACTTTGAAGTTGCCGCAGAATTTGGCATCGTATACGTCTTTGGAGAAATGCCTGCATGCTCTTGAAATTGCGATGCGAAGGTCCGACGATACGTGGCGAATCCTAAATTGGTTGGCGTTGGCTGATAACTATGAAAGTCGTCGGTGGTGATGGGTTTGGGGAGGCGGCGATGAAGCCTTGCCTCAGGCTCATGAACCTCCGGTTGCTCGGGTTTTTCCGAGAGGACCGCGAGGGAGCTCTCCCGAGGAAGCGAGTTCCACGTTGTCTCGATAGGTCGGTGATACCCGTACGGCTCAAGATTCTCAAGGAGAGAAAGGATGCGTGACCGTGTCGGGTGCCGCGACCAGGAACTTCCCCTGCCGAGTGTCAGGCCTACGGGGATAAGGGCATTGGCCAAGCGGTTCGACATGGTCCCATCCTCCTGAGGCGTCTTCGTCTGGGATCCTCTTGAGATGCCCATCGTACCGAAGATGGCTTTGAACGTCGTGACGCTTGCGGAGGACGCAGGAGCAGGAGTTGGAACAGCAACAACAGCAGCCTTGGCTGCGGGTGCCGTCGTGGCCAATGCTAGTGCGCCCCACCAACCGCTCAGAAATCCAGCCAAAATGAGAAGCGACCACATCATCCAATCTGCTGGTCTTCGCGAGGTAATACGTCCTCGCTGGCCCCGAAGGAAATCTCTGCCCTGGAGAAATTTTGAATGGGCTGGCTTATTCCTTTACCCCTTTCTCCTCCTATTCTTCTCTTCGTTTCGCGTCCACTCGACGAGGATGTGTCTTTGCCGACTCGAACGACTCGCAGAGGAATATTCGCCCAAGGACACGCAAAGGTGTCCAGGAAGACAACGTTCTTCCAGAGTGACGCCTCATATATACACACACACGCATGCACACGCAGGCAGACGCGGAGATGAAAAGATAGATAGTGGGAGAGGAAGAGAGAGAGAGAGAGAGAGAGAGAGAGAGAGAGAGAGAGAGAGAGAGAGAGAGAGAGAGAGAGAGAGAGAGAGAGAGTGAGAGAGAGGAAGGGAAACAGACGATCGGACAGAAAGAAAGAGAAAGCGGGAGATATATTATATATATTAATGAATATATATAGTGTCAGGTACAGAGGGACGATCAAGGGATTGGAGAGAGATGGAGAAACACGCGCTAAGGGGCGCGCGCGCGCACTCACTCACACACTCACTCACGCACACACACACACGGACACACACGCGCGCGCGCGCGCGCGCTCTCTCTCTCTCTCACACGTTCGGACACGCAAAGGCACGCAGGACGATCGCACGCGCCGCGCGGAGAGACGAAGCCACAGGAAAATAGAAAGGACACGCACCGAGAGAGTCCTGCGAGCTCCCTGAGCGTCTCGCGTCTTGTCTGAGAACTATTGGATTCACATGAGTCGGCGGGGCCGCTTCACCACTCTGCTCTTCTTCGCTTTGTACGCATTGGCCAGCGGCACATTCAATGTATTTCAAGTTCACGAAACGTTGTACCAGAACCGGCATGGACAGCTGATGAGTCTCGTGTCTAGATGGAACCGAACCTTTCTAATGGTCATCTTAGGGAGGACCGTTTTCCACATGGTGGTGCGCCGATATCGGAAGCGAGGTATTCGGCCTTGCGAGGACGAGGGCGAACGGCTATCGTGACGTTGTTGTTCTTCGTGGAGACCTTAGCGCTGGCGCTGACGCTGACGCTGAGGCTGCTGTCGGAGGCGGACGTTGATGAAGCCGTCGTGAGTGTGTACTAATCATCGCAGTTATCCCTGCGTCCTACCATCCTGGAAGACTTCCTGCCGTGAACGCGAGTCTCGCCGAGACAATTTTCCTGATTTTCCTGACTTAACTGATTTACTTTCCTTCTGGCTCTCCTTTTCTTCTGAACGCGGATCCTCTTCGCGCTTAGACGGCCGTCCTTGCTATTTCCGGCGTGCCGTCAGTTGTCACTGTCGCCCGAGGTATCGCGTTGCACTTTACCCGATCTGTGCGTGCGCGTCTCCTTTCCTCTTCCCTTCGCTCTCTGGCTCTCTACTATTTAAATAGCGCCTCTCTTCAGTCCCACAAATCTCACCAGTCTATCCTTACATTCGAAGCTTCATTCGCCGTTGCACTTTAACTTGCACAGTAAAAAATATTCCTTTTCCGCTTTCGTTCCTCATCTCTTATCCGATGAGTCTTTCATTTTGTTTTCCTCGTCCGCTTTGGGTTTTTAAATTTATGCTTTTCATAGAGGATGCCAAGATAGCGGAAGAGGCGTTGGCCTCGAGCAAATAATCGCAACGACCTTTCGTATCGATATATTCTGGCCGATTCGGTAGCAAAGACCGTTGGCGGTGGCAGTGCCAGTGAGATCGTCAATAGGTAGAAGAATGAAAAGTGGGCGAGGGAAAAAGGACTGGCAATGAAAAGAAAACAAAAATGGGAACGGAAAGGTGGGAAGACGCAGTGCTGCTTCCAGGGAATATTTTGACGGGTTGACAATGCTTTTGAAACGTGATAGACGTGACAGTCGCCTCGAGGAATAAACTTTATAAGACTTTGGTGGTTGAGAAACTCGTTAAAGGGAATCGTGTAAAGCGGTGACTCGAAGAAGCACTTGTCGTCGAAAGTCTCGTACACGGGGTAATGTCTCGTGGTTGGTTGCTTCTGTGGTAATGCGCGACTGTGCGATTGCGTGGTCGCGTGGTTGCGTGGGTGCGTGCGACACGATGAAAAGATCAGTAAGCCCGTGAGTCGATGGGCACACGCGGCGGTTCAAATTAGACTGAGCGGCCCGTGTACGCAGAGCCGAGGCCGGCCACGGAGGCAGCGACTCCTCGCGGATGCCGGTCGAGTCTCTGCGCGCGCACACTGCATGTCGTACACCGGCGCGATGCTCGACGCCGTTCGACGCCGCTCGACGCCGCTCGACGCCGCTCGACGCCGGGAAACCTCGTCGTGTCCTCTGTAACAACGATCTAACAAGCGAAGAACCGCACGCGTGATCTCTTCCCTCTTTTTTCTTATCTTCTGCCGGGGCTTTATGCCGGTGCTTTACGCTCTGCATTACTGCTTCACATCGAACTCATTGACTCGTCTCATTTAGCCTTCGCTCTGCCCGAATCTCTCTCTCTCTCTCTCTCTCTCTCTCTCTCTCTCAAGTTTTTACTTTCTTTTATTGTTTCTTGACACGTTCTAGCACTTCCTCCTCCCGTGTTTCCTTCAGCTTGACCGAGTTTCCCGGTGCCGCAGGGCTCTTCATCGCGATCCAAGTGCTGCTCATTACTACAAAATGTATTCGTCAAGATAGTGTTGTTCTCCCTGTTGCTCCTATTGCTGGCGCACGCGTATCGCACGAATATCTGAAAATGCCAACAGTACCCTTTCCTTTTTTTTTTGCTGGCTTCTTTTCCTGTACACTGGAAATCGAGTCGCTTGCCCGTAGGTTGAACAAGTTTTCAATTTTCTCACGAAAAATTCGTTGAATTTGACGATGGGCAAAGTTTGACAACGATGATCGCAAATACAGTCGCTTTTATTATAATATACAAGAAACAAGAAGACACACGGTGCGCTTCGCGATCATGTTCACCCCGTCGCTTGTAACAGACAATTTTACGACAGCTGGAAAAATTTGGCAATCATCGCTGTAATGTTTTGCCCTTAATCAAATTCAAGGAATTTCTCATAAGTAAATTCGTCAATGGATAGGAAAGCGATCAATAGACGTCGAGGAGCAGAGTCAAGATGCAGTAGAAGAATTACTCACTTGAGAGTCGGGAGGCGATGAAGAAATTAATGTAAATTCTATACGTAGGTACTTGTAGTAGTGTAGTAACTTTGACAAAGTTAAAATATACTATAGATATTGGATTTTTTCATTAGAATATTCAATTGTGGTAATAATAATGAAGTATTCTTTTGTGAGAAGATTTTTAAATTTCTTATATATAAGTGAAATATAGACTTTATATGTCTGTTTTTATATATAAGATACCATATGTATACCATTTATACATGATGTATACTATAGAATATAGCCATATGGGTTAACGTAAGTACCAATGAATCTTTTTGGCTCGTGACCATGAGAAGGTCCCGTTTTCGCCATTCTTTATTTTCATACATGCTCTCTTGCTCTTCGGCGTAATATGGTACGAAGAAGCGTACAGGTTTGCCGCCGATAGTGCCTTACGGAAGGTTGGTGGGCGACGAGAGGAAGGAGGAGGGAGGAGGGAGGAGGGAGATGAGAGAGAAAGGGAAGGAAACTCCGTATTACCACGGAGCAAGGAGCTATTCTCGTTATTCGTGTACGCGGAAGAGTCGAGTCGATGCTTCTGCGAACGAAAATAGTTTGGAAGGAGTCGAGAAGTAAAGGCGTCGGCGATCGAGGTATTGCCGATGCGACGACGAAGGTGACGCCGACGCTGTCCGCGCTGGCCGGTTCCTTCTCGCTGCAGAGCGCAGCGCTCTTGTCCCTCCAGCTATTCTCAATCGGCAATCGACAACCCCGAAAGATCGGGTCCACCGAGAGCGTCGAGATGCCCTGCAGGAAGCGTCCGAGCGACGATGGACGCAGATTTTGTAAAATCGGCTTTGGCGAGCGATCGGCGTCAGAGAATTTACGGTAAAAGCACAGGCAGGCCGAACGGAAGTGGGCTGTGTCGAAGCAGGTAAATAATCGCTGCTCATGGACCAGAGAGACACCAAGTCGCTACCAACCAGGAGCTATACGCTGCGCCAGGGAATTATCGACAAACACTTTCGATATTGGCGAATTACCGTTGGCATTGCTATTGCCAGCTGTGCTGGTGCTGTTGGCACTATGCGCTATATCGACGTATTATCAGGGTGCCAGTCCCACCCAGTGCGAGTACCATGTGTAGGTATGTATACATACGCACCATCGTGCACCATAGTCCGCTATCCCGCACACTATCCTCACACTCTGTGCGGCCCCTATTCGCACACACACACACACACACAAGTTTACTGCTCTCGTTGCCCGTCCCTATTTCGTCTGGACCTTCGAGCTCTATTGAATTACGCAATGACAAGAGCGGCCCAACGACTACAATCGAAGCATAACCGTGCAGATCATGGAGCTAGTCGCGTGCGCACACATTCTGCGAGGACTCATCCATACGCTATTTTGAAATTCTGTATCAGCATCGGATACTTACGGTTGTCCTTATCGACGAAGCGTAACCGATGTCAGGATGCGAGGAAACCATAGTAGGAAAGCGACGATACAAACGGGAGTAAGAATTTACGTTTGACGGTTTCACTTAACCCTCGTATGCTCCTTGGCTGACATTTCATTCATTTTTCAATTTAAATTATTCTGCTTAGCTGAATTCACACATCGCATGTAGAATCGACCGTCAATGTATTGATTCGACGCATAGCCTAACGTAAAAAAAGTGACAAAATTGAAGTGCTTAAAATGAAATATTTTAGATAAACGAACGTGTTACATAATCGACCTTTGGATGAGATTTCACCCACGTACGTTGATAGTGCTGCGATCCACAAATAACATGTAACATGTACCTTGTAACGTATCTTTTTTAAACTCGACACCGATAGCGGAAAATCCGAGAACTAACCTACGTTACCTTCGGCCGTCCACCCTTCGCTCACGCATCCGCAAGACAGGCGGGCGCCGGCCAATTCTTTTTTCACCGGAAACTGATGAGCCGATATAACCTGAGAGTCGTATAACCCACTCCACCAAAACGAGAGCTCTGACGGAACCTATCGGAAAAGAGACGATAACTTAACGGATCCTGTCGATTTTGGGAACGCGTGAAATCGAGAAACGCAACCGTAGGTGCTGATCTCTGGGATCGCGTAAAATCAGCAAACGCAACTGGGTGCACGAACGGGAGCGGCCGTTTACGGAAACGCGCGACCGCTCAGGCTGCTAGGTTGTGGCCGAGAGGGCCCGAGTAAAAGTCAGGCAAATAGTGCGCGATGCAGAGAGCAACGGAACGAGAACGTTACGGAACGATTCGAACGTATAAAATCGAAATTCCTGCACCAATTAATAAATTGGAAGTACTCACCGGAGCTGGTGCAGCTGATCCGTGGAGGCCGAGAACGATATCCAAAGGACACTCGGGTGGGCACTACACTAGGGCACAGCACTACACTTCCGGAACAGTCATAGGAAATTCCTAGAATTGTCTGGATATCGCGAGAGCAACGCGAGAACTATACGAATGAGAACTTGCTATATCGTATCGAAACACGGCAAGAAAAACTATCAACAGATAGTACGCGGGAGCGCGAGACAGCTCGTGACACCTCGGTCGGTGCCCCGAGACAGACTGCTTTGACAATAGCCAAATATGAGAACTAATCATTCGGATTGGCACAGATCCTTATAGCCAATAAAGCTCTTCGCATACGAAATAACGTAACGACGTAAGGCGTCCCCTTGGAAGGGCGAGTACTAGATTCTAATTGGTTGGTTTCCTTAGGCATACGGCTTACGTCGTTACGGTATTTTGTGTGTCAAGAGCTTAATTCTTCCATTTCCCTCGAGTCGTCCCTTTAAACCAAATCGAGAGCGTTCCTTGGCGGATCGCGGTACGTAACAATTTTGGAGATTCTCCGTGGCCGCTTCCCCAGGGCATCGGGCGACAGCTGTACACCGCATCCTTAACTCGGGTGAGGCACCCGCCTCCCCAGCCCTTGACCGTATCAAAACTATAACTCCGTCCGCTCTACAGCCCTTTGCCCTTTGCCCTTTGCTCCAGCAGGACGCCGGTATCTCTCATCCAGACTTCTGCCGGTCCGTGTAAATGTCTCCGTCGGGTCGCCTCCTTCGCCGGGCAACTCGGTACGTCTAGACTATCTCCCCACGGCAGATTCGAGCACCTCTACATCGACTAAATAATAACGAAATCTTCGGAGAGTATTGGCATAACTATACGAGTCACCCAAGAGCGCAGCTTCTGAGCAGAGTGGCGACCCGATGGGAACCAGTAATCGAAAACGTTATCTGTATCGGTAGCCGAAGTCGCCTTGTGACCGTGAATCGAATAATCACGTTACAACCTATATCGGTGCGATCTATAAGCCGCTTATTTTCAACATAGAGTAGAGCATAAGTTGATCCAAGTAAGCAGAACGATCTTAATCTTTTGTTTACCTTTTCACGGCTGAAGTGAGCTCCGCAAGAAGCAAGATTTACCGTCTTTGTGTGCGCAGCAGCAGTTCGTTGACGTAAATAAATCTTGTAATGTATGACAGTAAAGTAAATTGAAATTTTATTTAATGATATAATCATTGATTCGTTGCAAAATACGATTGGGTGAAATATCGGCCGTAAGGATCTCTTACGTGTAATTATTTTTAAGGGACGTACGAGGGTTCATCCAGAGTGTCTAACTGCCGCAATTTGCCAAACGGCAGCGACAAGGACATTTGGAAATTCCCCTCCGAGCGAGAGGTGAGCGGCCATTAGGGTATTTATGGATTGAGCAGGCAGCCCGAGCGTAGCGTTCGGAATGCGGGCCGAAAGGGAGGGTGGTTGCTGCTAGGCCTATTGAGAGAGTACAGCGCCCCTCGGTGCTGGCACGCGACTCGGCCACCCCTGAGCGCATTCGCCGATGCTCGTCCCACACCGAACACACTTTTCGGCCTCTTCGCGCTTTGCCGGGGGATGAAAAATAAAGAATGATTTACAGCACCGCGGCTAGGAGGAACTTTCAATAGGCCGTCGACCGTTCCCGAGGATGGAGATGAGGTTACATTTCAATTTTTTCGTAAATTCCACAACAATCCGACGTTTCTGCATCCTGTCGAATTCACGATGAATTCGAACATTAGGAATGTTCGTAAATATCATGAGGAATAAGGCGATTCGACGAGGCGGGTGACGTCCCTAAAATATTGTGGCGTAGAAGGTTTTGAGTTGAAATATCCTTTTGAGAAAAGTGTCGCCTCTCCCGTGACGAGGGAGGACGTTGTGCCAGTCATGTTCGGTGACGTAACGACTCGACGTTATGCGCCATATGTTTCTCTCTGGAATTGGTCTCAAGAAGCCTGGATGAATAACAAATGGCGGCGTTTCACGATATATCCACAGGATGTCGAAGAAAGACCCTAGTCGTGATACACATTTAAAACGTGATATTTCTGCGCTTTTTTAAAGCGCCGGTGAGAAACGAACGGGCAAAGAGTCTCTTTCATTCCTTTTTAATAAGAGCTGCCTGTGCTCACCTATTTTTCGACTTCCGGCGGAGCGGAAGGACCGACCCCCTGCCAGACAGCGATGCATTGTCTACGAAGCACCTGGCACGCGTCAACTTTTCTCTCTCTCTCTCTCTCTCTCTCTCTCTCTCTCCATCTCTCTTTCCTTCATTCTCACATCCTGCTTCCTAGCAGTTAGGTAGCTCCGTCCCTTCTGTTGCTCGTATTCGCGGCTGTCACACACTCGGCTGTGCTCGAGAGAAACTCAGTTCCGATGCTTCCGCGACAAGTCCGAAGATTCAATGAATTCGAGAGAGGCGAGAGATTCGCCAAGATTTAGGTAGGGTCGCCCATGGCTGCCAACTCGCTCTGCTTTCTAGCACCCTCCGCTTGAGGATACTTGTAGAGGGAGCGTCATATGATCCCAGTTGGCGGCACGCGTTTGCCCTGATCGTTCCGACTGTCAAAACACAGCTCCTTCCTTGACTCCTAGGAAATAAGAGAATGGCACGGAGGACGCGACTCGCAGGGGTGACGTCTCTCTCTCTCTCTCTTACTTTCCCACTCTCCTGCAAATAGAGCCTGGTACATAAGATGCATGCAAAAGGAGCATGAAGGAGTTTGAGGAATCGTCTCGGGGAGAGTCGCCAGGCTAGAGAGTCTTTCCGGGGATGTTCGAGTTTTCGTTCGAACCAGTTCGGTGCGCTGCGGACTCTTAAAAAAAAAGAAGCAGACCCAGAATGTATCTTTCCCACGGAACCCGCGCGAAGGGCACACTGTTTTTTAAGTCCTAAAAAACGGGACTAATTTGACAGAAGCGAGGCTCTCACAGGCCACAGGACGTGAAAGCTAGTGCCAGCGCGTCAACGGCAAGATCCTTTTCATTGAGCGAGATGCTGGCGGCCATTCGAAATTTCGTAAGCTGATTGTGAATGGCTACTTGACGACTCGATGACGTTACAGATTGAACAACGAAAAGAGTCAATTTCGGGACGAAGTAGCTGTCATTCGGGTAACCTCTTATTGATTTTTCATAGTTCGAAATTGCTGGAGATCCTGTCAATTGAATAAATATAACGACTCGTCGATTTATTTTCGTATCCTGTTTCCTCTGCGGTCGCTCCCTCGTACCGCACAGCCTTTACCGCCCTCTTACTTCGTTATCTTCATTCGTCGCATTCAATTATTAGCAAGTGCGATGGGCGTAGAGACCTTCTTCGTAGTCCCTGGGACCGACTGGGAGCCGAATTTCGCCAGAACCTCGCGACTCTTGAAAGTCGACTGGCAACGTGGCAGCCGAAGTTCCCGAACGAAGCGTTTTTCGCGAGATTCTGTGATTTGCCACGTGCTGGGTGGCAGCGGTGCTTCGTTAGGTGAAATTTTCAATTTCACGGATAGCTCTTTCTCTCCCCCTGCGCATTCCCCACCCATGGGCTATAGATCACTGTCTCGAAGATCATTCTTTTTGCTTTGATCGTAAATGAGCTTATATTTTCGTTTCCGGATGTCCGTTTCGCAGATTCACGTATTATTCATCCATTTGTCCATACGTGCTGCTCTCTGCCGCTGTTTTGCTCTCTAACCAGATTTATGCTTGCGTTAATGCGGCCCGTGAGCGAATACACGCATGCGGACACGCGTCGCTGCAGTTTCCAGAGAGACACCGCTCGAAATTTATATTACGGCGATAATTGCCGTGCGCGCCTAGCAACGGCATTGCCGCAGCAACGCAGTAGAGAATTCGGGAGTCGCTCGGCGACTATAGGCAACCGACGACGCGCTCGACAGAGGCGACCCTTGCGTCTCATTAATTGTTTCCATTGGGTCAAATCGATGATCGATGCGAAAACTTTGAACTCTTTTGAAGACGCATCAAGAAGGGCTTAAGAGTCATCCGCGATGAGGTGGGCTTGGGTGGTGGCGAGAGACAATTGAAATTGTTTGTAAAGGGGCTGGTCGTTTTGCGTTCCATCGTCGAGCGGAACGGGCGGAACGACGCCAATCCGAAGAAGATGAGAATAGAAAAGGAAAGGAACGAGACGGGACGCGATAGAGATGTCGGTTCGACTATAGGCATCGGCACTCTGAAGGATTGGTGGGGAGGGAGGGAGGAGAGCGGGCCTGCCGGTGGTAATGGTGTTGGCCTCTGGATTGAGCGCGGTGGCTGCTCGCACCTGTCGCGAGCACGGTGGTCTCGTTCCACCGAGAGCAAGAGAGCGAGAAAGAGAGAGGGACGCCCCCGCGCTGCGAGTCCAGAACCGACGCCTTTCGAATCCCTCTTCACTGATCCTCTTACTAGGATCGGACACTGCTGCACCTCACGACGACGACGACGTCAGTTGTGTCGGCCGTGCGTCATAACGTCTAGGTGCAGAATCGAGAAAGCCAACGGAAGCAGTGGAAGCAGTTGTCCCGAGCTGCCGGAATCTAGGACCACGCGGACGGATTTACTCCTGCACCGGAAACTCACTGCAAGCGGAACGTTCGCTCTGATTCGAAATCGGACACCTGCTATCTCTGGCTACGGTAACGCCGAGGCGCACGCAAGCGGATCCCAGCTGACTCGCGCGATAGACACGGTCACTCCGGGCACGCAGCTTCTATTTGCAGCCGTCCTCTGGTCCGTTCCGTGCAATGCTTCGATACCAACCCGACAACGCGCGTCACTCAACATTAGTCCGCTGCGTCTCCTCGCGCACTCGCCAGTGACCACGGGCATTCGCCGAGTTGCTCCCCGTAGACGACCTGTCCTGTGCCCATCGCGGGATGCTGCGCCTGTAACGGTTACGACGAGAAAACGAGGAAACGAGAGAAGAACCGGAACGCAATGGTGCACGAGCAGCAGCAGCAGCAGCAGCAGATGAAGAAGAAGAAGAAGAAGTCGACGAGGAAGACTGGAAGAAGCGAAAGGAAGCGCGCCCGCACGTCATACTTAACGAGGTATGGTTCGCCTCTCGCTCCTTGGCCCGTCAGCTCGTAGGCTCGAACCTCTGTTTATCTTTATCTCTTTTGGTTTGGTTTGTCGGCTCGCGGCTCGGCTCCGTGATTACAGGCTACCCGGCACTCACCTCGGAGCTCGGGTGGTCCACCGTACCTACTACTACTACGGGTTGAGCGGACTATGAGCTACACGATCCTGCAACAGCATCTTCCGTTCGCTGGCACTCTACTGCATCAGGACCAATCCGGAACTCCCCTCGCAGCTCTATACTCGCTTCGTTGACGCGCCACGACAGCTTCGTTGTGTGCGTCAATGTGCTACTCACAACCAGAGTCTCTCTCTCTCTCTCTCTCTCTCTCTCTTCTACTCCTTCTTCTTCTTCTTATAGAAGTAGCCCACTCTTCCTCTAACTACCTGTGTCTTATTAGCGATACAGTCGATGCAAAAAGGTAGTCTGGTTCACAGCGAGTGATGTGTTAATCAGGGATCGGAGCTGCAGTCGACTTTGATACTCGAGCATCTTTCGGAAGTTTCGCAGGTTCGCACATTAAAGGAAGAAGAAAGTGTCAACTGGGCGCTGAGCTTTCAATGTGCGCTCGACTCGCAGAGATTGATCCTCGAGGCAATGTATTTGGGGGTGATTGGCCAATCTTTCGCTTGATAGTAGATTGGCACACACCTGCAGCCGCACATCCTTGGGAATTAGTCTTGTGTGGAAGCACTTAACTTCGGTCCAATGAAACGCACTTTGGTATAAGGTACGAGCATCAAAGCTCTTGCTCGCACTTTCGCCAATTTCATCGGATTCTATACGGAGAGTCCTGGAGAGCACGTCGAGAACTGGCAGTGAATGAAGAGAAAGAGAGAGGGGGGAGGGGGGAATAGAGAGGAATAGTGGGAGCTTGCAATTAGCAGGATCCCAACGTAACCTGCAGTCCCTGCACCTGTGCGGTGCTGCTGTGTGAGGTCGATTGCGGAACCGAAGGACCTTCTCGCCTTGCGGGATGATTCTATTAGGCAGGCGGCAATGGCCCGTTCTAACGACCCGAAGAGAAAACTGGAGGAATGGTCGGAGAGTGGCTGCGCCCTCTAATCTAAAGTGAATTTCGGCGCAAATGTACTCGGAACAAGAGCGCTCGGATAATTTATCTCTCGCAGCGACTCCAGCGAAGCGAATGTTTGCTTCGCTCTTCTCTTCTATTTGCTTCCTCCTGTCCGTAGCACTGCGAGCTGCACAGGGTACGCGTATAAGAGTAAGGAAGAAGCAGAGGCTGACGTTAAGCCGCTACTAATGGAGCTATATAGGAGGGACCCACGGTAAGCGAAGCGACGCACTGATTGCACTCGTGCAGGTTCAGCTGCACGAGTGCCGCTTTAATTTCGCAGCTTCTCCAGGGATGTCGTCGAATTCTCTGGGCCCGTCGGCCAATGTGCCTCGGAGGTGCGCCCTGGAGGTGCCTTGGAGCTGATCCGGGGATGCTGGTGGTTGGTACAAAGTGACGAGGCAACGGCGACACAGTCGGTACGAGGAACACATGTTGCTGAGATCGAGCTGCTCCGACAAATGGCTTTCGTGTGTCGTCGGCGTAAAAAGCTGCAGGGGAGTTAACGACGCAACCGAGGGCTTCGCTTTACCCACCAGCACTGCTTCCTGCTGTTTCTCTTGCATAAAGAATGCACAGCTATTAGCCCATTTCGCCGCCCGCGTTCAAAGTTCATCGCCTGCGTGTCCCCATCTATATTTTGGTAAGAGTCATCTGTCATTTTTCATGAAACTCTGCCGAATCCGCTGGGTTTTCCACTGGTCGAAATTAGGAATTTCAGTGGACTCTCTGACGTAGCTAACGGCGAGACGGCAGACGGGGGGCAGAGGAGGTTTGGAGGAAATATGTAAGAAGAGGAATCGAGAAAAGAAGAGATATCGGGGACAGCCGAGGATTCTCGATCCTCGGCTGCTCGTTCGCCGTCCTAACAGAGCAAAGAGAATTTAAATGGCGTTGCAGAAGGTGCGGAACGTGTAAATTCCTGTGTGGTCGGGGTTTGCGGCCCGATTTAAATATCAAAGGCGGCTTAAATCTGACCTATACCACGCTGAATCATGTTACCTATAGCTCGACCGAGGGATTTACTAAACACATTTCCAGCCGGCGGACTTATTGTTAGCCCGCGTTGACCGGACCGCTAACATCCCTAGACAAAGGTTCGTTCGCGCAGCTCTTTCCGAGGTTCCAGGCTCGTCCTTGGCTCTCCTCTCTCTCTCTCTCTCTCTCTCTCTCTCTCTCACTTCTTTCCACTGTCTCTACTGTCTCTACTGTCTCTGGTGGAAGGGATGCTCCTGCCCATCCCCCTCCCCCCCCCCCGCACTAGGAAAGGTAAAGCGAAGCCGCGTAAGCTCTCTGGATCTGGACCTGCTCGTAGTCGGTGGCTCGATCGATCGATCGAGAAAACATGACAATTGCGAAGGTAAATTGCAAATTGCCGTGCCTATGGGAGTGCGCTACGCTGGGAAAAATGCCAACTGTCGTTTGTTGCAACGAAGAGAGGAAAATGGAACAAAGGAAATGTAATAAATCGATGAAATTGCCGAAGCTTTTTCTGCTTGATGTAGATTGCGAAAGAGTTTGCCTGTGCGGCAGACGGCAGTTTTTGCGATTACGCGGAACACCTGCAGCTTTCGGGAGAGTGCAGCTTTGGACGTTCGTCGATTACGTCACGGTGTTGCGAAACGGCGTGGCTGACGGTTCGCACCGAGTTCTTACGTCTTTAATGAAAATCGACTTTTGTACGTATGGCTTTTAATAGGATTTGCATAATTTCCGAGTGCTCGACGTCCTGCGCTAATTTTCTTCCCATACTGTACCTTATTTGCCAATAATCGCGGGTAAATTGGCCTCGGAGAGAGAAGGCAATGGCTATTTTAGTGGGTGGAAAATTATACGGCGGCTTCCACAGGTTCTAAAATGGGCAGCTCTTCGGTTACGAACTATAATAATCATTTCGTCGGTATACCCGTAACTGCCAATGTGGTGGTTAACATATTTACCGGCTCGTTAACGTCCCGCTGCGGCCGACTCATCACCTATCTCACCTTCCTCACCTTCCTCATCCTCCTCATCCTCCTCGTCCACCTCGTCCACCTCGTCCACCTCGTCTTCATCATCTTCTTCATCGATAACGAGATGAAATTTGGAATTTCTTTTTTTCTCGAAAGGGGGCAATCTCTTGCTATCAATGAAAAGGGCCGACTGCTACACTACTGGAAAAAGAGATTGGCAACTTGGCTGACGTGAGATCCGAAAGGGTCTTTGCCAGTTGGCCAGTTAGCCAGTCACCCAGTCACCCGGTTCGTCAACCAGCCGACCAGCCAGGCGCAACTCTTCCGAGGGGCAACACTTTTCCAGCCTGCTTACCAGAAGCAGACCCTCCGCGATAGCCGGTTCTTCATTTTTTACCTTTTACTCGCTTTTGATTGGTGGTGGTGGTGGTGGTGGTGGTGGGGTGGGGTGGGGGGAGGGGGCTATAAAGGGCCGCCGAAAAATAAGACTGGCAAAAAGCCGAACGGACCGCGCGCCTCGAACCGGCCAGTGTGTAATTTTGCGCTGGCTTAGGAAAACACGGCGGCCACCCGCGTGTCTCACGAATACATTTAAAAATAGAACCAACACGAAAGTGCACACCCGCACGCATTGCCGATCATGGCACCCAACTACCCACCTCCGCCCTCAACGATCACGGAGGACCACAGGACCACACTCGTCTTCCTTCTCCTTTTACTTTCCTTCATTCTTTTCCTCCTTGTCTCAGAATTCCGCCCCACCAAAACAAGGACCTGCTTGCAGCCCAGTTATTTCGACAATCTGACACCTGCCGTCGCCACTTCCTCTTCTGTAGCGCCATTGTTCGCAGGAATCGCAGTGAAATTGGATGAGATGAGACATCGGGAAGCGTCACGATAAGAGTGCTCTCAGTGAACGGTAAATGACCTAGAGCGCCGATGATACACAGGGCGAGAAGGAGGAGAGAGAGAGAGAGAGAGAGATTCGAGCGGTTGACAGAGATCGAGAATTTTAAGTATAGGTTTCTGACTTTATTAAAATTTCCTCCCTCCCTCTCTCTCTCTCTCTCTCTTTTCTCTCTGACCAGAGTTTGATACTGTTCAACAAAGATAGAAAAGTCCTCTAAAAAAGGATTGTGCGAAATCTGAGATATCCGCATACCGAACAGTTGGAAAAGAATGAAAGAAGAATGAAGCAAAAATGGTCGGCTGCATTGTAGATTCTCGAAATTACAGAGAGAAGAGGCCTGGTTCAGAAGATCGTTTATCGCTTAAAGCGCCTTTAACCCCAACGCGACTCCTCTCGGGGTGTGACCACCATACTCCTCTCCCTCAGAAATGGCAAACTGTTGCAAAGCCCAGAAGCTGATAGTGAGGAATCCCAACCGGCGAGGGTACTGACAGAGAATGTTGTCGCATGTAATTTTTTCGTTGGTAACTAGATACTAACGGCGCGACGGGACGTTTGGCAAAGTGGCGGAGCAGCAAAGCGGACGGCCGTTCGAGCCCACGTAGCTGCTGCTCTTCGATCCATGACGCGGCAGAGAGAGGGCTCCCTCGTTCCTCCATCGAGGTAGACGTCGGCGTCGGCGTCGGCGTCGATACAACGGCGCCTATATGTGCTTCTACCGTAGACTACGAACTACGATAGCTTAATCCCAATCGACAACATTTCCCGCAAGCGTGAGACTAAATAATTTAGGAATTTCCAGATGACTTTTAGTGGTCATACACGGGCTGTGCTATTTACCCATGAATATTGCATCGCGGAATTGAGCCACAAACAACTACAGCCTGTAGTTGCCTGTAGGCAGAGCGAAGGAAATGCTTTAATACGCGAAATTAGGCTATTAATTCCATTATGGCTTCACTCCACTTTATCGTGATGCGATCCACCGTGATGGAGCTCAATTCCTTTATGAAAAATTTCACTGAGCTCGACGATAACACTGAAGGCTCGAAAAGCGAAAATGTTCCGGAAGCAGGGATCTTTACATGCCGTGACGTCTGCATGTATTTCTAAAATTCTCTCTTCTCGAGCTGCTTTAATTGGACTCGAAGGTGTCAGTGATTTTTCGTAGAAAAGGACCGACTCTGTTTGCGGCAAACGGTCGATAGGTTCCGTGAGATTTTTCTGACTAGCGTGCTGTCAGGACGTAAGCGGATCGTAAGTGTGTGTGTAGGATCTGCAGGGCTTAGGTAGTTACACCGTAGGAAAGCGGACGTAAAGATCCCTCAGACTCCGATCCGCGAAGCGATCCTTAATTCGGGTCGCGCTACGGCTGCATTTCGGGTAAGGGCCATTCCATAAAAGTTATATGGTGGAAGATAAAGATGTTATCATCCTTGACGCCAAGGGCGTTGCGACCACTGGCAATAAGATTACACTTTTATGAATTCGCCTCTTTCCACGAAGCGCTTTATAGTATTTCGAGCGGCGTAACTTGAGCGCTACCGCAGCCGGTCGCTATCGAGGAAAGACGTCCTCGGCGACGTTGCTCCACTTGTTAACGACGTCGAGCGTCGGTGCGATGAGCCAACACGAGTACGGGTAGGAGAAGGGAGTGAGGAGGAGGGGGGGGGGAGAGAGAGAGAGAGAGAGAGAGAGAGAGAGAGAGAGAATGAGGAGCAAGCCTCGATTACGGCAAAGGGACAGGAGGAGGACAGGAGCCCTTTCTGGGTGGGTCTCTCGATGAACCACCTTGGTGGTTGGCAGCACGCTGCCGGTGCTGCCGGTGCTGCTGGCGCTCGTGCTGCGCCGCACTGCACGGGAACCTGCCATGCCAAATAATAGCGTTTTTACGACAGACTCCATTCGACTCTCTTGACACCGGAGCGCACCGACAACGTGGGCGAGCGCCGCCGCGGGCCGCGCTGCACATTCTTCTGCATTCCATGGAGATGAACCATCTCGCGCGAGGAAGTCAGGAAAGAGTCTATAGAAAAGTGGAAGGAAAGCTGAGGAGACGAAGGTTGGTATCGATTCTGGGGGCGCGCGGAAGGAACCGAGAGAGACGTTCCTCATCTCCGTCGAAATAGGACGATGCCTTAAATCAGTGATTTCCGTTAAAGTCTGTGGAAGCCGAGGGAGCAATCCATTCGTCGGGACGGACCCTCTATTTCCGTGACGGAAACTCGGCCCACCGTACCGTCGCCATGCGTCTGCGTCTCCGTCCAGGAGTCGTCCCAGGCTACGGCTGATTTTAATATTTCTCTGCATTTACCTAGGCCGCGAAATATCTGCTTATACGTACGCAAAGGTGCACGCGATGAAGTCGGTGGTGTGCGCGAGTTGCGGGAATTGCGGGAGTTGCCGGAGTTCCTACTAGATATCCGGAGACAGGCTGGCTATTTGCTGGCTAGAACTTCGTCAGTACCTTGCGGAGCGAAGAGTGAGTCGGTCGGACAGAGAGGAAGGAGGACGACGAGGGTGGCCAGACGACAGGGCGGTGCGGTGGGCATCCAGCCCGGTGGATTAAAATGTTATTCGCCGCGGGCGGTCCTATCAAACGACCCGTGCACCACCACCACGCTACGAATAACGATTTTGCTTTTTGTTATTATGCTTCTATGTGGATTGCGTTTTGCTAACGACGCTACACGAGGCCGCGTTGCTCCGCGCAGCGGTGCGCGTTGCCCAATCGAGCCGACATTGGAAACCGATCCGTCTTACTTTCGTTTATTCGAAAGACTTTGCCATTAACCTCTAGACTCGTTGTTAGTTAGTAGGGATCGGTGTCGAGACAGCGAGGCGTGTAGTCAACTCCTTCCTCGCCTTACCGATCTTTGTGGCACGCAGCTGCACGAATCTCGGAAAGATCTTTCGGCCAAGTCGTCTTTTGAGCTGCGCGATTGGTGCAGGATCCAAAGGGGTCATGGACCAGCGGAGGGCAAATAAATCCTGGCATTATTCAAGGAATAATGTGGATCGCGGGGAAATAAGCGAGATAACTTTGTGCAATTCAAGCGTACGGTGACGAATACTAATTCGAACGATTAATCTCGCCAGGCAGCTTCCGAGTTTCACTCGGCGTCCCGTCTCGCTGCTTGCGCTGGATTAAGAGCACCGTTAGATTATCGAGTTATTCTCGCGAGGTGCCTCGAGCACTTCCGATCCGAGATAAAGATGCGTCCAATATCTCGAAAGACAAGGAGAGCCAATGGACGTTATCGCGCGTTATCGGAATGTCGAAGTGCGATCTCGGGCGTCAGGCGTCTGTCGGGTGCATCAAGGCCCGCCAACGCTCTTGAGGCACACGCGCGCCTGTGCGTGCTTCAAGGCGGTGAGCTTCGGAGGGAAATGGATCCGGTGGAGAATAGCGACATCGGCGCTATTCGCGTAGAAATTAGCAAGGCCCAAGATACCCGTTCATTCGCTCGTTCGGTTTATTTTCGAGTTGAGCGATCTTGCGTAAAGACTCGGCAATTTTCTAACAAATTGCCAAAGTTCGACTCCGCCCACCAAGAGTCTCGCACTCTCCGATAGTTCGGTTGGGAAATCCTCCCGGCCAGTGTCGATTCGTTCGCTCATATAGGACATTGCCCGCGGACAGCCGCAGCCTTCCTTACGAATCCACCGGCAGTTTCCTTGTTAATGGCCTATAAAAGGGCTTTTTTTTCATTGCCTGCTGCGCCCCGCGGCCGGAGCAGAATCCCACGAACGATTGGGAAGATGTTTCGTGTCTTCGGCTCTCTTGAGCAACCAATCCGCAGCCATCCGTTCGATCGACTGCATGCCGCGAACTTGAGCGCACCAAGCGGCATCACGGGAAACCGACTGCGATTCTCTCGAGACACTTTTGATCTTATTCTACCGGTGGAGGTATCGCGGAGACTCGTCGCGAGCAGGTAACCTCCGTCCCTTAGTCTTTGCTACTCGAAAGGCTAACTGGGTTATTTAAAGTTGGACGTGGCCGATCGGTGTCGATGGTGAAACGTCACCGCGACGAGCGACACGGGCTGCTTAATGCACGTGGCCGTTATTGGCGCAGCTCCATGGTCCACCTGTCGTCTACATCGCAGGGAGGAATCGAAAGAGGCAAGTGGAAAGAGAGGAGGACGCGAGGGTGGTTACTGGTTACGGAGGAGGAGGAGGAGGAGGAGGGACTAGAGAGGGTCGCAGAGTAAAAATGCGAATTTACACGGAGAGGTATGCGTTTGCCTCGTTTCCTCCTCGCTTCTCGCTGGTCCATTTCATATTAAATCATCATAAATTTGCATGGCGAATTGGCGTGATGAATACCAGAAGGTCCAGTCTCAACTCGAACCATTTCGGCTGCTGCTCCCTCCCCCTGTCGGCCCTCTATCCGTACTGTATAATTATATTTATCTATTGTATCCATGCCTATGGTCCTTAGCGAGCAATAACTCTAGGATCGAATAAATCTTAACTCTGCTTCACTCTCTCGGCGATGCCGAGAGAATGGGATTTTAACATGAAGATTTGGCGCGAACGAATTCTAGACACCGAAGGGACGTATTAGGCAGTGAATTTCATGAGTTTTTGCGACTGACTCGAGAGCTCTTCTTTTCTCCGATATTCGCTCTCTCCGCCACGAAGGAGCGGAGGAACGTTGAGAACGTTGAGAACGTTGAGAACGTTGACAACGCGAACGAGGAAACTTTTCCCGCGAGGAAGAAGCTCGCGGAATAATTAACATAATCGGAATGATTCTTCACCGTGGACGTGATAAAAATCCCAAAGAGGCCAACGTTTAAACAGCTGGCTAATTTTAAACTCGAGAACGTTCATTGGGATTGAAAAGTCAAGAGGCCAAGGGATGGAGGTTCTTCTGGAAGATGCTGAGTGAGAGTACTCCGTGGAGGAACCACGAGCTACCGTGAGCAACGAGTCGAAGAAAGAAAAGAGCCAAAATAAAAGACAACCACTCTTTTCCTTTATCACCTTTGCGATGCTTCGAGCAGCTTCTTGTCGTTTTTGTTCCTGTCGATTCCACGGAATTTCACGAGAAGGGTTGCCTCCAGCCGGTACGAGGACCTTGCGCGACGTAATAATTCGCAATTAAATTAGAAGCTCTCTCTCTCTCTGTTAAGGGAGGTTTTTCGAAAGGGGGGAGGGGGAGTAAATGGAAAGAGGGTCAAGGGAGCAAGGAGTAGCAGGTCGCTGGAGAAGATTTTGCTTGCGAATAACGAAGGATTCAAAGGGGAGAATGGAGGATGAGCCGACAATCGATGAAGGAGAACGCAACGGGGAAGACGGGCCAATCTCTCGGTCACCTCGTTACGTGAATCTCCTTAGGCGTCGGGGCGTCGGGGCGCCTGAGAACCGAAGGAACCCTGAGCGACGTGGCCAACTCGACGAACTCATCGGCTTATCGCGCACGTCTTAGTTGCGAGTTAAAACGGATGTCCTGATCTGCCCTCCGGAGCCTCCTTTGCCAGCGAGTGACAACTGGAGTAAAGCCGCGCGCGTTCCTTCTCCCTCTTTCGCTTCCTCTTTTCTTCCTTGACTTTGTGCTCGCTCGCTACTTCGCTACTACGGCAGTATCGGCCGTTCATAAAGCCAGGAGGCAGGAGCATTTATCCTTTCGGGGTAGCAGGCTTGGACAGCGGAGAATAAACGGAGTCCGGGGCAGTCTTATTTTGGTGCGACTCCGCCACCGCGATACGCTCCAATGGACGGAACCATTATTTCTTCAGCGTCGACAGCTCGACCTGCTTGCCTGGCTGCTTTGGCTGCTTTGGCTGCTTTGGCTGTCCGCTCGCCTGCTTGGCTGCGTGCTCGCTTGGTTGGCTGCCTGCGCCTGCCTTCCTGCGGTAGCCGCTTAGCCTGAGAATCCTACCAAATACAGCGGCAGGGAGCTGCGTCGACGTGGAGAGTTAAGAACCGAAGGGCCGCGAGCGAAATTCTCTTTGCTCCTGCGAGTCTCCGTGCGAGAATAAACGCGGCCAATACGTAATTCCCTGTCGACGGGACGCGGAAGTAGATCAGTGCCAGCGGGAGTTTCGTCTCGAGCGACGAGCCAACGCGCGCCGCGCCCTCTTCCCCTTTGACACGCGCTTATGGCTCTCGTTGCACTGGGGATTAGTAACTTTAACAGTGGCTTCTTCTTTGTCCCGCGGGACCCTAAGACGAATAGCTCCATTTGCGATCCCCGTTTGCTCTAGCTAGTGAGTGTGCTAGATATTCTCGATTCTCCATCCAGCGTGCAGGCGCTGGGATTCCCCTTCGCGTCCCAAAGGCTACGGCTGCGATTCCCTCGGGAAGACTACTTTGCACGGTCGCTATGTTCGGAGGAAGCGTCTCTCATGTATAATATAATATGATAAAACTGCCGAATCCAGAAGACCCGGGCGGCAGCGGGCCGAGAAGCTCCGCCGTTTTTCCACATCCCCTCCGAAAGTCCCACACGGAGTCCTGACTGCGAAGCAAGTGTGAGCGCTGGATCCCTGCGATTCGTAATTCAGGGAAAATGGCAGCGGACCAGGACGATCGGCAGTCGCGATTTCATTTTTGTGACGTCGGCAACGGGGCCGGAGCACAAGGACGACGACGACGACGACGACGACGAGTGGGAAAACGGGTGCGTCGACTATGACGACATTGTGGCCCATTGCCAACCTCACGCCCCACCTGCGTTCCGTCTCTACGCGGAGAGGATAATGGATCAGCTTATCCCGGGCAGCTATGGGAATGGAGGATATGCCGCCAGTAGACGATTTCTTCGATGAATGGTTGCAATTTTTCCGAACGATGGGTTCTGTTCACCTAACTAAATGTGCTCGATCGAGGCTCGTCCGGGTCGGCCGGTCGATCGTTGTAAGCCGGGGAGACGTCCTGGCTTCTTTCGTGGCTCGTAAGTCTCGTGTGTGACGCGTATGTGGAAACTGTCGTCAAAGGATCGATCGATCGACCGAACGACCTATCGATCTCCCGTCGCTGGGTTCTACGCTATCTCGCAAACATTCGTTATCGGGAATACACGAGTAGCAGTTCCGATTCACTTTGAAGATGGTCAGCGGGCAGCGGACTGTAGGCGCAGCTGTTACAGCTATCAGGTAGATTTTGATCGACGAGCGACCATTGGGCGTGCGGCTTAAATAAAGTGGACGCGCGAATAAATCGAATTGACTGGTAGGTGCAGCCACGCTCTTCCGGTTGGAGGAGTTTTCGTGGCTGAATAGCAAATGTCAATTTGACTGCGACTCTGCGAATGCGGAATTGCCGGGGGGGGGCGGGGGAGGGGGGTAATGAAGAGGAGCGGGCCGAATCGGAGAGGTCACGCGATAAATGGGCAGCTAGACGCGGAGATGGGCGCGTCGAAGGAAGGAAAAGGATCGGCGGAGCGGAGGGACGGAGGAGCGCGTGCAAATTCGAGGGAGCCGATGGTAAAACAAACAAGACGCCGAGGTCCTATCCCAAGACGCCCGCGGCGACGCATGCCTCGGCGGCCGACCATCCCTTTGCGCTTCTTGCTGCCGCCTGCACGTTGCAGATTATGCGAGAATTTTAAACGCCGAATATTATGAAATTCTTTCGCGTAATCTTGCAAGAGTACGTGTGCTTGATGACTTGTCTGTTGCGTCGAGATGGCAATTAAGTCGAGCGCCGACGCGCCTATTCTCTTTCCTTCTTCTTCGGCTTCTTCGGCTTCTTCGGCTTCTTCCGCAGCCTTCGTACGTTCTGTCTATCGGTCCACGCGCCAACAGGACGCGAGGACAACGTTTTTAAGAAATTTTATCAAGCAGTTTTACAAACTTTACGTCTTAAGGGACTTCCGTAAGATCTGTCACTTTGAGCGATTGCAATTTTGAGTCGCTACGATCGTCAAAGGATCGTAAGGACACTTGTGTGTGAAAGACAAGGTATATTATAGGTATATTATTTAATCGAAACATGATGGATCAGCTATATTGGGAATACGCATCTTTGGATGGCTGCTACTTACGAAGGCATCGACGTAGCCTGCATTTTGATATCGTGAAGGAGCATGCGCGTATACATGGTACGTATGCGTGTATACTAGAAATAGGGTTGAAAGATGGGGGACTCTCGAATCGAATTTTAGCTATTGGACTTGGAGTTGGCTACGCTTATCCATCCATCCTCCGACCCACCTATCCATCGATAGATACGAGCATAGCTCCATCCAGCAGCAATGGACCCATTCGTCCTTCCGGCCGCAGTAATCCTTTATTCTCGATAATCGTTCTCGCCCAACGTCAGCCAAAGCGCGCGCCGAGTCCACGTATAGGCCCATATATAGTCTATGAATAGGGCCCACGTGACTATTTTGGTGGCAGAGTCGCAAGACTGCGGGAGGGAATTAGAGATCGGTCCGGTTCGGTCGAAGGTTCGGATGCTGCGGGAGTTTCGGGAGGCCGCAGTAGGAAGGCCTCGGCGCGGCGGACAGGCAGCCACGTAATTGGTTCTGCATATTTATGAAGGCGTTCTCCGCGCGCGGTCACTCTCGAGCGCTATGTCATTTACACGTAGGCAGCAGGTATGCACGTCGATACGATATTCATCGATAAATATCACTTGGCTGCCGCGGCGCACCGCACTCGCAGTACCATTTACCTGCGCCAAGTTTACGACCTTTTTTGCGGACAATAATCTACGACGTTCGTTAGTCACTTTTTTAGCAAACGATTTCGAGGTAAATTCGAGGTTCCCTGGCGAGCATCATGAAAGATGGCCTTAAATCTTTTTGCGAGCCACCGTGGCCCGTTTCCCTTGTTCCCTTGTCCCTTGTCCCTTTGCCCCTTTGCCCCTTTGCCCCTTTGCCCATTTGACCACCTGCCCATTTCCAACCATCTGGAAAATTGCGAAAGATCCACACTCGCAAGGCTTTATTTTGTTTTCCCTTTATCGATGCCACTGAACACCCCCATTTGTTTCGTTGAGTGGAAGCATTTTTCAGTTCTCTCTCTCTCTCTCTCTCTCTCTCTCTCCCCTCTCGACTTTATCCTTCTCAATGTCTCCCACTCCTGCACGCTACCGCCAGCCAAGATGGGATTTTATGCTGCAGTTGATTCCGTTCTATGAACCTAGCGAATTTCGGTAAGAGGAAACAAAGTCAGGATGTCTCGCAGATTTCGATCCAAACGCCAAAAAATTGTTGGACTCTCTCTGAATCTTTTACTCAGTTCACGCGATTCACAGATCGATCCTTCGTACGTCGAGGTACTGAGTCTGCTCGATCCTGTTTTGCCCGTATCTCGCCCTCCCCTCCCACTTCGACCCGTTTCATTCTGCTCCATCACGCCCTTCCCTCGCGCTACCGAACCAACCCTCTTTCAGCAACGTCCCTCGAGGGAGCAGGAAAATCCCAAGCGCGAACCCTTTTCGTCTTCTTCCCAAGATAATCCTCGGCGCGTCGTTCCTTGATTAAGAAATGGGAATCAAGATCTTGGGAATCTCGAACGTTCGCAAGACACGCTTCGCACTGGCTGGTACCAGCTGCGCCAAACGCGCCAAAAGCGCCTAACGCGACGCTGCCGCCGCGATAATCTTCCTCAGCGCCGTGTGGCTACGCCGAGACAGTCATAAGCAAGACTCGCCTGACCTTTGACCTAGTCATCGGTCGCACCCGCACCGAAAACGGAAAGGGAGAAGGGGAGCTCTCGCCTTAATATTCGTGCGCAACGAACGACTCAAGAGACTGATCGATCAGACTGGCAAGTTGGCTCGTCAATTCTGTGTCTCGGGTGCAATTGGTCCAGCGATCGGGAGACGCACGGGCGGCAAAGGACGGGCTTCGATCCTACATGGAAATTAGTCCTTTGCGCTCGTATTTCTGGGCTCAGTCGCCAAAGTACCCATATCTCAGGTAAATACGACCGTAAAGGGTTAAGTGATTTCATCAAAGATATTGTCGTATCAAAGTTCCCAAAGCGAATCGATTCGAAGGTAAAGAGGGACACACACCGCTAGGTGTACCTACCTATCGTTTACAAATCAACTGAAATATCATTGGTTACGCATGACGCTTACTGGGAATTCACATCCAACGACACTTATTTGTTCGTGCTCATCGGATTAAGTGGACAGAGATACCTTCGAGCCACGTAGACTTCTGCGACGCTTCCAGTTCTCCTACGTGAGAAGCCAAAGCCAAAATTGAAGTAAATTTCTCAAGGTCCTTTTCAGTGGTTGCTCGCAATATTGTCGCGCGATAAGACAGCTCAGCCAGAGTTCTCTTGCGGTGAGATATAGGAGAAAGCACCATTGACAAATTGTCTGCATTCCCCGGCTGGCTGAGCACACCTGCAGCTCAAGCGGAGTCTCACGAAAGTATTTGTCGAACGGCAAACGGTGGGAGAAACGATAATGGGGATGACGACGCGGTGATGGTAACCGAGCAATATTGGAAAAGGATTGCTGCCGGCGATGGCGATGGCGATGGCGATGGCGATGATCAACGATCAACCAAAGGTGGAAGCTGCTAAACGCGATCAGAGAAAGTTGCTTACCCAGCGACACGACGCGAGGTGAATTCTGCGTGAGATCGTTGCAGTTTCTATGTGGGTTCTTCATGGGGGCGAACCAATTACAGTGCGTCTCAATATGGCGAGGGCGGGCTTAATAAGGAGGGAGTTTCGGCGCGCGGCTGAGGGACAAAGCGGAGGCCGATACAGGAGGTCAAAAATGCGCTCAAAAAATTGCCGCCAATTTGAATTGCTAATGTCGTTGCGTTGGGCCTACCGGTGCAAAACAATGGCCAGCGTAGCGGTATATCTCGGCGAAACGCCGCAGTGACGAAGCCCATATAAGTGTTCCGTTTGGCTCGCAGAAATGCAGCCCAGTGAAAGAAATAAAAAAGAAGGCTGTGCCGAAGCTTCGTGGACGCGCATCCTAAATAATTAGTCACCGCCACGTCCGAGCGGGATGCAAGGAGCTGCGAGAATCAAAGTGGGGGGAGGGGGGGGGCCCTTTAACAGAGTGTCCCTCCGGAATCTCCAGCGATAACTGCGAGCGCTTCAGTTTTACCTAGTTCACTTGACTCGCACCAAAGTTCCTGAGTCATTGGAGTCGTTGGAGTCGTTGGAGTCGTCGGCGAGCCGGCATCGAATTTCTCTGGAAGCAGCTTAAACCTTCGAGCAAGGAGGTTCTCGAGGCATTTGTCCTTGATAAGAAATCCTTAACCCACCGCAGCGGCCGCCGTCGGAGTGTTGCCGGTCTCGGTGGCGCAGTGGCTACCGGTACCGGTAAACCGCGAACCGCGAGCCGCATTCTTGCGCTAAATACCGTCGATTCTGCAGCGGGTCTCTGCCTACCGCTTATAGTATCACGCGTCTAGCCAGCCTCTTCCGGTCCGCGTGGGTCTTACTCGGAATTACTTACGATCGCTGCCCTGAGCTACCCTCGGCAAGATACTCCAGGACGTGGACTCCAGATATTCCGGGAGTCTCTGCCGTGAACAGAGAAGCGTCGCTCGACGAAGACGAGTGCCAGCGCGAGGAGGGAAAATATCGGCACAGCCACGTGTGCGTCTCTATGTATACCAGAGGACAGCCTTCTCGTAGCTACAGTTAAAGTGTCGTTTCCCAGTCGCAGCTGCACGGAATAACGTTCTTTGCTGCGGAGTGCGCGCGCGTGCTTATGTTTGCGATCGAGAATACGAGCTGCGTGGCGAGGAGAGGCGTGGCGGGGAGAGGACGGGTGCTGCTGGAGGAGGGAAAGGAGAGCCAGAGAGGAGTCTGACCGCGAGAGCGTCTGGCCAGTCGGTCTGTCTTTACAAGGGCTTGCCTTCTTGGCGTGATCTCCTTTCGTCGTTGCCGTTGCTTGGCGTTGCGTTTTGCGCTGCAGGGACGCAGCCAACGCGCCGCTTTTCCTGCGGTATCACTTAACCAGTTAACCCATATAGAAGCGGATTCGGTGGCTCCACTTTTGCTGTTCGAACAACGGGAGAGCAAGTGCAAAGAAGCGAGAGAGTCGTGAGAGGTTCGTAGCCTCTCCCCCTCTCCATCCGGACTCTTATGGCCCGAGTCATTAGGAATTTTCAGTAGAGAGAGAGAGAGAGAGAGAGAGAGAGAGAGAGAGAGAGAGCCCGAGAGTCCAGAGCCAACGCTACTGGGGATGGTATTACTAGGAAAGTTCTGGCTTAAGATCCAGCTGGGTACCTCGGTACGTGGCACGCGGTCCGTGGATGGCAATGGGCCTTAAAAGGATATTTGCCGCTTTATATGGGAGTATCGGATACCAAATACATCGCGGGCGAGGAAAAACAAAAGACGCGCGTGTTTCAGTCCTCGGCTTGCTGACACCGGTTCAAAATAATGTCATTCGCCAAAGCCAACTCGGCTCGAGCGACTCGAGCGACTCGAGAGAATCGAACGAATCGAGTTGACCGGATTCTCCTCTCTCGATCCTCTCTCAACCCTTGCGACCCTCTCTTAGACCTCTCGACCCTCTTGAAAGCGTCGATGGGGTACACAGCATCCTCCCATCAATTCATCCGAAAATCTCGATATGCTTTCTTTTCTGGCTAGTCGTCTATTCTTACGAAAAGAATAAGGAAAGGTGTCAAGTGTGGCTCCTTCGCAAAAGAGTCTTTCATGAGACAAGGGCTAGTACTTTCCCGACCTCGCAGTCCTCTTGCTCCCCTATGCTACGTTCACACGTCAATTCGGTATCGATTAGCTTCAAAATAATTTTCTTCTTGCGTCTTTCGCTCGAGCCACTGGCAAATGGCGAAAGAAACTTTCATCTTGAATCGCTAAATAAGAAAGGGAACAAAATAGGTCCACGTCTGTGCTTCTGTTGGTCCGGAGGCGAGAAGCAGCGTAGCGTAATGGCAGAATGGGAGAGTGCAGATGCCGATAGAGATGGAAAAGAGGTGACGTGGAACTATAATGGTACTCTGCTACATCATGGAGAGGTACACACGAGGGTTCGATCGAGTCCCCAGCATCCTATTCTATATCCTTTGGGCCCTCCCCCACGCCAACTTGGACCAACCTGCCACGCGTCTTCCGCAGTTCTCGAATCCTGAAGCCAAACATCGAACGCAGCATCCGAGCACGCACCGGCAGCGGCGCTTCGATATTTTAAACAGAGTCGCCTTCACGATAAACGCGTCGCCCGTAATTATCCGCGCCCCAGTCAAGTGGGGGGCCAGACATCGTTCGTTTCATCTCTCATCGGGCTAATTATTATGCGTCACTCTGTAAACTTCTCGATTAATGGCCTCTCTGTTGCGGCAACAGGAGTTGCAGCGCCAGGTGCAACGATGCAGACGGCTGACAAGAGTAACATAGTAACTATCGGCAGCAACAGGAACAGTCGACTGGGGTCCCGGTGCAGTGGAGCTTCCATCGTGAAGAGACTCGTGGAATGAAAAAGTCCTCTGTCGATTCTCGGCACGCTCCGTGGAAACGGATGGATGCGCCTTCCTCTACGGACATTTTTACTATTTCAAAGGAGGAAATCCTCGGATCGAGCACGGAGGACGGGAAAGCCAAGAGTTCTGGGGGCCATGACAAACATCCTAAACCATAAATCGAAAATTGGACGCGCGACTATAATAAAAATGTTTAAACGTTTCCTTCTCGCTGGTTTATTATTATTTATTATACAGAATCATCCCTCCCACTCAGGATTATTCGATCAAGACTAATTTGCCGTGACGCGTGCTCGGTGTGTCAGCGACGACGTTTTCCGAACGATTCCCTGTGCAGCACCGAATGCCGCTTGCACCGATAGGGCGAATGGTGGGCAATAGGCAAAAGGCGAATCACCGAAACCTCCTGACACCCGATAAAGTTAGGTTATGTCGAAATTTTAACTGACACAAGTAAAACGGCCGAACGAGAGCGAAAGGTGCATCCGGACAGGCGGGCTGGACGTCGAAGAGGCAGCCGCTCGCCGACGGCCAGCAGGGCCAGCCACTGGCGATACGACTGATACCCTGAGGACCACTAAACTACTTCACCAAACTAATCAGGATTTACGGTCCGAACGTTCCTCGGGCCGGGAATTCGCCATCGCCATCATCAACGACGAGCATTCCAGTGAATAGTTGTAAAGAGCAGTTACCTGCCGCCATCCCGCTGCCGACTCAGTGTCTCTCGTTTGTGCTCTTAGGGTAGTATTCTTATTTCTTATGAGAATTTCCGGCAGATTCTCCTTTTCCTAGGAGGCTTCTTCATCCTCCAAGAGAGGGAGAGCAGAAGGAAGTAAAAGGACGCAGGGCGTCTTTTCAGCATCCACGATAAACTAAAACGACAGGAAGAAGAGGCAGCTTTATGGTCTTGACGTACGAGCTTCCCGGCGACTACTGTGCGAGACAAAAGGTAGGAAAACTTTAACCGCGACTAACAACTTAAAAGAGACGAATACGGGCAGCGAAAATATAACCTTGACCGATTCATCTCTGCGTTGTTAAGGCATCGCTCCAAGATCGATCCTAGAGTCTTAACGTTCTTGCGCGCATTATGCATCATTCGCATCATCCGCAAATAGAGCAGAGCGTCGCGCTTCTGTGCACTCATTTCTCTGGACATTTCCTCTATGGCCAAAAGCTCAATTTCAGATTTTCCTACTTTTTTGTTGTCTTTAGAGGGATCCTGCAAGAATCTCCCAGAGGCACAGAAGAGGAAAAGGATTATTTCCTGTTAGTACCACTGTTAGTTACCACATGCAGAGAGACCGGTGCTCTACCGTTCTACTGTTCGACTGTTCCGCTGTTATGCTCTTATGCGTCGGCTCACAGGGATCGTATCACGGATCCTCATTGCCCTTCGAGCCAACCGAATCTCAGCGCAGCTCGTTCACTGTTTTACGATTAATTCCGCGTTCAGACGAAACTAGTAAGTCCCCCTCTCCCTCTGCGATATCAGTTATTTTAGAAGATCTTAAATTTCCAAATGATCCAGCAGATTCGGGCGACCCGGAAGAGCGATAATTATCTTTACCGGAAGGATTTGCCGGGTCGAAAGGTCGGAAGGTCGAGGCGTTTCGAAGTTGAGCATTATCCGAATGGGACTTCGCGAAGGAACTTCCAAGTGGAATGATCGAAGCAAGGGTGGAGTGGGGGGGGGGGGGTGGAGGGGAAGAAGCTTGTGTTAGCAGGAAAAAGGTAGGAGGGGATTCAGAGCGCGACTGCCGCTTCCTAGAGTGTCCTTAAATCTTGGAAGGGCCGGAAAGGCGTCTCGCTTCTTCTTGGTAGGAAGTTCGGAGCGCGAATACAGTACGTGTCTCACGCGGGACTCGGAGCTCCACTATCTCCGCTGAGCTTCCGCGAAGCTCCAGCCCTCGGTTGCTGCTATGGCGTCCCTGGGTTCTCTCAGCTCTCGGAGTAGTTCTCAGAGTTTTCTCAGCGTGGACCGGGCTTCCCAAGAGCGCGCGACTTGACTTACAGTTAACTTTCCTCGAGTCACTTAGCGAGGATCGGAGAATTCTGCAAAAAAGGCGAGTTGCGAGCAGCGTGTGTGCAGATGGCAGAATAGCGAGTGCGCGGGAAAGAACGACGCTGCGCTAATCAGGAGACGATTGTGGCGCCGTTTCGAGTTTCTGGGTCGTCGCCGGTCAATCCTGTACCGCCGTGTACAATGCGGTCGCGCCTCCTGACCTACGTTAAGAAAAAATAATTGGGTCAACGTGGCTGCACCCTGAGTGTGACCTATCGATGGGAACTAATTCGGAAGCGACGCCCACCGTGCCCGCACCCACTGAACACTCGATCTGAATAACCGGATGAGCGTTGATGATAGGAGTGGGTCACAGAGACGGTAATCGGTCGCAGGTACAGATTGGCAGAACCATTAAGGAAGCCGCGATCCACCATGCGAGACTGTAGGAGCGATGTCGCTTCGGAAGCTGAACTTTGAACCAGCGATAGCCTGCGTTTGCCGATGCTGCGCTGCCTTCCCTATCGGTTGCCTCCGAAGGTTGCGAATTCCTGGGCAACGCTGG
The DNA here is from genome assembly GCA_030142595.1 of Trachelus iudaicus. Lineage (NCBI taxonomy): Eukaryota > Metazoa > Arthropoda > Insecta > Hymenoptera > Cephidae > Trachelus > Trachelus iudaicus. Next base: position 279,798 of record JARQTH010000035.1, on the reverse strand, counting down.
CTGACTTGACGCTCCTACCCAGATGCGGCAACGCACAAGTGGATTCGCGTTATCCGCTAGGATGTCGGACGCGAGGATCCCGCATCGATGTAATTGTGTATTCGAATGTTCGAACGTTCGCGAGTTCCAAGCGCGCAGGCACTTTGCGTCCTCGTGGTTATATCAATCGCAAACGAGCAGCACGCATTCCGGAGAAACGGGCAGTTTAATTTTTTGGGCTGACCAGCGACGCGCGCTCGATCGAACGGTTGTTTTGACTATTGATCATTTAATATAATGCACGAGTCGCGTTCAATCCGCTTATGGTCCAGTAGGGGCCGTAGCGGAACTGCGACATGCGCGCCAATGGTGTGTTCCGTCCCGTCCCAGGCGTCACGTGGACGACGCTCTTCTGTCCTGTGACCTTTGGCCTCTGGTACTCGATGTTGGGTCATTTTTTAACACGTTGACTGCCAAACTACGAGATAACTCGTAGTTGGCTCGATCCTCAAAACTACCGTGACATTCAACGTGTTGATTGCCGCTCGATCTCCCACCGTCCCCTTAAATAATTTGGGGCTCGCTGACGTCACAAGGCTTTCGTGTCGCAAGCAACTTGAGCTTCGCCTGAAAAAGCAAAAGCAGGAGAAAAGCTTCGAGGCTGATGCAGGTTACAACGAGCGAGAAGAGACTTGTCCCGAATCAAGCGTCTTTAATTGGTTCGCTAATTACACAGTAATTGCGTATCGATCCACGTTAAGTGAACCAATTACCGAGTCGTGTTTGAAGCTGGTTGATTCTTCAGTCAAGAGGAGCTCTCTAGCGGAAATAATGCCGTTCGTCGCGTATTCCCCAATGATTTCCACAGCCACGTACGCTTTTATGCTTTTACACGCTTCGTCGAGAATGTTCTCCGACGCGTTACCCACCTGACTCGATATTTCACGCTCGATTCCCAAAAAGATCAAGACCACCCTCCATCCCGAGGACCCTTCGGCGCACAGCTCGCGGAACGCGTTTATATTGGTTCTCTTGCAATCGGCAGACGCAGAACATCCCTTAATTAAGTTAACCCCGCTCGTACAGTATCGAGAAACTATCCCTGATTGCCTTGTTAACCCGGTGGGGTACCTATACGCGCGATATCGATCTAGCGGGATTGCTTGATAAGGGTTGCTGGCTCTGCCAGCACTGCCAACGGCAGATTTATGGGAATCCGAACGAGAGGTCGTGCGCGTCTGCGTCCGAGCGGCTGCACTTCGTACCTAGGAAGGATAAACCCGCGAGTTGCGAGATAACTTTGAGGATGTTTCAGGGAGGGAAGCTGGATGTACCGAGGGGAAGCCCACCAGGTGCCGTCGCTCCCAGCAGAATTGTCTATCCGCGCTGAACTGATCTTCTTCGCTGCTTCCACGCAGAATTACGTGAGTCCCTTCGGTCTTGAGTCTTCACCTGGACCGAGGCCATTTCAGCGAAGCGCATCACGCTCGAGTAAAACCCTGAGACTGGACCCTCGGCTGGTCCCAAATAATTAAAGCCAGCGAGCAATCCGTGAAGGCCTTCCCGGGACACTTGGAACGAATAAGGAAGGAATTCTCGGAGAGACGACCGACGAGTCTGGGGATCCTGTGGCTTCGCATCGTGTACTTTCGCCAGCTGCCCGGAAATTAAGCCATCCGCATCCCTATTTATCCAAAAGGGTTGGGGGGGGGCGGGGGGTGGCGGTGAGAGGGACGATGCTATCGATATGCGAAACGCAGTACTGCCAACTGGCCGGTCTTATCAATTCGCGGTGACCCAAAGGATTTCTCAAGGAAGCCCGAAGGCCCATCACGATTCAAGCGCCAAAGGAATATCGACTCGCTTCGTTAGATCGAGCCAAGAAATTTTGAGAGAAATCGAAAATGTCGAGATACTTGCGGAAGGCGGTAGAATGCAAGTTTCCTTCCTCTTTCTATTTTTTTTTTTTTTTTTTTTTTTTCGACTGCCTGACTTCGTGGTGGATCATGCGACTCGCGGGAGTGATCGGCTGTGCAGTTACTCAGACAAATTGCATAATGTAGGCAGACGTTGCTACTTTACGGACTGAAAAATGGAATAATTCGGTTCCGTCACGTTTCGACGCTGGGCGTCTCATTGCTTATTTAAAACGTCTGTCGCCTTCCGGAATGTCCCCGAGCCCCACCGGTCTTCCGCCTGTCTTTCCAGAGGCGCCCGGAGCCCAGGATGCTGATGCTGCCACCTCGCATAGGCTTAGCACGAGTTTCCTGCGAGACTGTACACTTGTTCCGGTACTCCTTCCTCCCGAACTTCCGACTGTTCCACTTTGGAGAATACTTAACGCCGGTCGGCCAGAGATAACGTCCTTCGGGAACTGGCTAATGGACCACGGTATCGATGAGTTTCAATTGGCTAAATTACCGACTCGAAGAAATTGTATTCGTGTCGAGCAGCACGTCACATTGGCTCCTTCCTCGTTCACCCCGAGCAGCCAAAGTAGCGCAGTTTAGAGATTCTCAAGCATCTTTCTCCTGGATTCTCCTTTATCAGTTCTCAGAGTAGATCCCGACCTCTCCGGAGATGACGCAGACAGGAGGATGGTATGGTATATCCGTGTATGTACAGCCAATTCCTGTTGCTTTGATTAAGGAAGACGAGATAATCCCTGAGGTTTTCCCAGAGCCTGGAGTTACGAAGCTCTTCGTTTCGTCCCAGAGTTTCTTCTTTTATTAAGAAACGAATGACGTCGCGCCTGCCGGAACGTCGACGGTCGATGCCGTCGAGCAGTTCGAGGAAAGAGCAAGTATTTAGATTGGCGATAGCAATCGCGTTTCCATATATCCGATACCTGAGGCTTGTCTCTAATTTTTTATTCCTACGTTCTACGGGCACGTCTGACTCGGACTCCCATTTGAATCAGAGCTCGGGTCGACGCCGTTAATGAGCGATATCGCCTGACCGTCGCGTGACTTCGCCTTTTGACCCCGAGAAGGAATGTGTCCAGTTTAATTCCGATCGGTCCTGCGATTTCTTACTTTTGGCTCGCTCGTTCTCATGGGCCGAAGAATACAGAATTTCGAGGAAAGGCAGCAAGTTTATGTAAATGCATCATACGACATCAAGCTTAGGACGTATCTCGTGATGCTGCGTCCTCCCCCCCCCCAACCCTGTCATCTTCAGGCTTAAAATTTCCTCAGTGTTCCGTAAAGAGCAAACGACGAGAATGAACCAGACTCATTTTCAATTCCACTCGAAAGCCGCGATCATCGTTTCATTTTCTGTTTATCACTTTTTAACTTTCTAAAAGAATTGGCGGCTACAAAATAGCGAGTGATCAGTATTGTGGATTCGATAGCCAATATCCAGTATCGAGGAGGCGTGTCCCGGCGTTCCACACGAAGGTGTGATTAATAGCTCGCCTGACCGTAGTCAGGAGATTTTAACGTGAAGCGTTTCTTTTTTTCAATTTCTATTTCTCCACTGGGTCAGATTTTGGTTCCTCGTGACCGGTTGGGGTAAACTGATCGAGATGAATCGGTACTTCACTCGAGGTGCACCTGCCGAAGGTCTCTCGCGGTGACTGGCACGGGTGCGAGATTGCATGCGCGCGCGCGTGTGAGGGGGACGACAAAAAAAAGTCGAGCAAGACATAAAGTAATCTCCACACCATATGCAAATAATACGACGATGACGAGAGTCTTAAGAAGAATGGTGCGTGCTTTGCGACGTATTGGGAAACGGCAGTATCTGCCCTCCGATGGGTTCCTGGGCCCCAGCAGTGATGCGGATGCTGCTTCCCCGTCAGGAGCCTGTAGTCTAGCATTCTAGAACCGACTGGGTAAGTAGGCGGTGCCGATTAATCATAAGGGTAAGTCGCGGAGCTGCCCACGTAGCGAGCCTCTCGAGAGATTGAGACCTCCTCACGCTGGGACTCACGCCGGGACGGCGATTCACAAGGAGAGTCCTCCTCCGAGTCCTTCGATTCCTCCGCAGCCCTGTGTGAGGCACCAGCGAAGGTCTAGCGAAGGTCTAGCGATGGTCCAGCGAAGGTAAGCGTCCCGCCGCTCGGTAGGGGTCGCCTCGCTTGCCCACACACCTCGACATGCTTCTCACTCGAATTTCGAAGCGTCGGACCACCGCTCCGTACGATCGCTCCTACATTGTATCCGCAGCAGCTAATAGGCGCCCGCGTGTATGCGTTTGCTGTGAAGCTACGACCGAGCAGCATGCGGACATTCCGGACAATGAGAAAACGTAATGCGGATTTCTCGCGTTCGATCGATGGACAGTGAGTCTCTTTGTCGCGGCTCAGATTTTTCGCTGATTTTTTGTTCCATAATTGTGACGCGAAAAATTAGCTAGGTAATTCTGTAAGAATCAGAGGCGATTGCCAAAGTCGCTGGAAAGTGCGACGGAAGTTTAAAGTCGTCGGATCTCGACTCGGAAGTTCGAGTATCCGTTTTTAAGGTTGAATTTTAAGACAAGTCTGAAAACTGAAACTCTTTAAGCTCTGCGACTCAATATTGACAGTTTTAAGTGAGCTGCGTGCCGATGTGGCTTCGAGGTGCGAGGGCATTGGGCCTGATTGGGCCGTAGGGTGTAGTGGCAACTGGCGGCAGGTTAGCCGGCTGGTTTGGGCGGAGGCGTGAGAGCACGACGGGTCTCATAATGCCACGGGAGCCGATGTGGGAACCTTAACCGGGACGAACGGCGATTAGTCTTGGGCCACCCCGTTGTTTACCCTGGCCAGCTCCCGCCTGCCACCTAGTTTACGTTATTATATATGTGCGTTCGCGCACCCACCGACAAGTCACCCAACGAGGACCCACCGCGCTCTTCCACGCTCGATCTCTTCCCTGTCAAAGCATAGTTTGCTTCTGATAACTATCGGCCATTATGGTTTCGGTACATCGCTTCCATCCGAAAGTCTCACTAATCAGAATTAGCAATTTCATAATTTTACTGTACTTTTTCAAATTTGAAATACGATTTGGGGCTTGAGGAGAAGTCGATGGGTTCCTGGGAACCGATGTGGTCTCTCTCTCTCTCACTTCCACTGAGAGAAATCATTCATACGGACAGATGCACGCATACCAACAAGCACCCATGCACTCTCTGAAGCTGTCTACGTGTGGAACGCAATGGAAGTTCCCACGTCCCATCAGAGAAGCCGGCAGCGTTCGAACGAGCAACTCGAAACTCCCGATGTTTATTCAAATAATTCCCGAATTAGTAGCGCTGTTTGAGTAAGCTGTCCTCCGAAGGTTCACAGTCGGAGAGATACCTACTCCCCTTCTTTTAAGGGGGCCCTAAGGCTCACAACCCCTTCGTTCTCGACATACGGAGAACCCCTCGAGAAGTCCAACGACTAAGATTGACCCCGCAGAGGAATCTCGATAGAGTGCGTCTTCTCTTGTTTTGCGTCTAACTTGTGATCCGACGCCCGTTCACGCCTTCTAAGGACCACGCGAGCATTCTCGTATGTCAAAAAAGAAACCAAGAAGCGCACCTGGACGTCAGGACTTTCGGTAGCAGTGGTACGCGACGAGATGGGCTTTTTCGAACGATCCACCTAAACGGGTGAAGCCAAGGCTCACTCGCCAAATGGAGAAGAAGAAGTATGTGTTCCGGTGCGAGCATCGACATGCGTGCATATCCTCTCACGAGAACAATTTTTAATGCTGTATCTTTCGAGTGCTTTCAGCTACAAATATTTTCAGTAACACAGTCATTTTCAAATTTCTTCCAATAACACGAGTAATATGCACTGTTGGATTGACATTGGATCCATAGAATTATTCAAATTCGAAATCTACTATCGCTTCTGAGGCAATCACACGAAGCTCTCTTTACCAATGCCTGTAGAATATTTTTTAGTTTGAAAATAGTCTTATACCATCTAAAATTCGAATCGTGTACAAAGAATTGCTTGAAACTGGTAATTATCTACGTCTCATTAAAGACGTTGTCCTAAAGGAGCGAAGCAAGCACTGACGAAAGCGAGGAAGCAAAGGGAAGTAAATACGGATCTACCCCTAATATTTCCGTCAGGCAGAGGGAACAAATTACATACACTAATTGCAAGGGCCAGAAAAAATTACCTGCAAAGGACTTAGCAAACCGGACCAGTGCTCTGAGCTCCGCCGGCGAAATATAGCAGAGACTCGAACATCGACGCACGAATAGTTTACTGAATGAACGATCGTAGGAAATGTTGAAATTCCGTTGTTTCCATCGGATGATCCAAACAACTACTTAGCAGCTTACCTTTCACTTTCCTCCATGTTTACTTTCCATGCAGTAGATGTGCTACCATCTTGCAAGCAGAAGTTGCATCAGACGCTGCAGGAACACACATCAGCACATACCGAATTAAAAAAGTTTTGTTCACTGCCGAGTCCTACCGTAACTCAGGGGTTTGTCCATACCGAAGGTAGCAAGTCATTCTGTGGTCGATTACAGTTGATTACACATACAAAATAAATAATACGAGCATAAAACAATAGCGCACGAACATTTATCACAGTTGTCCAAAGCAGTACGCGTCGTCACTCAATGAGAAAGACTTGATCGATGGTAAGGTAGTGATGTAGAGGAGAGAGAGAGAGAGAGAGAGAGATTCTGGTGATCTGTCGGTAAACGTATCGTGAAGCGGAGGCGCTGCAGTGCATACGGAACGACGAAGACGGCGCCACCGTACAATGCTCTCGAGAGTGAGCAAGAAGTATCTCTCTTCCCGTGATGGTACAGTATTGCTCCATGGTGGATAAGTGCCGGTGATAAGGTGATAACGAGATACAGAAAGCAGGTAAACCAGAGTTCCAGATAACACTCATATTCTATAAAGGCACTGTTCGAGTTCCGGGAGATGTTAGATCTATCGTGTAAATCGACTATCGGTAAGTAGAAAACGCTTTTAGCGAAATTTCCAATACCCTTGCGCCTCTGGCAAACGAACAGACTTCGATTCTACCTCCCATAACCGTTCGTGGCTTATTTGGTTCTGCGGCACTTTTGACACCCAAGTTCCCGTATTGACAATGTGCCAGAGGATCGCGAAAACACCTGATTATTTCTCGCGAGTAAACACTGCCCTTCGTTCGCAGAGGAGAAACGATGGAATTGATTCGGTAATAATTCTAGGCTGCTGAAGCGAAGAGGAGGAGGTGGAAGGCAGTCATGGCGTCTTGCGGTGGCTTACGACGCGGGAGTCGACAAAAGAATGTGCGTCGTATTCAAATTTTATATTCGATTATGCAAATTAACGTGAGATACATAAAAGTGTCTACTGTGGTCCGAGGGCTGCTTCACATGGTTTACGTTGCGAGCGATTTTTATGTGTCTTCGGAAACAAAAGTCCAGAGGCACTGTTCGTTTTTCTTGACGACTGGTACAGTCTCTGCTCCTCCTTCCACCTTAAGGCTTACACATTTTTAACCCCTTTTTACTCGCACTCACATTCCCACTCAAACACGCTTCGTTTCCTTCGCGCGTAACGCGATCGAACGATATGGAATTACATGTAGAAATCTTGGATGCGTCTCGCATATGGCTTGGCACGATGGAAAGCATGGAAATATTAGTGTCTGGACTTCAGAGCATAGACGGATGCCGAATTTCTAGGTTATTGTACTGGACCGTTGAAGTTTTCTTATTTTTGTTTGGAGAGTTTCCGGTAAACGATGAGTTACGGATTAACCATGCCGCATCGCTGGAGGTGAATAGATATAGAGGTTATGGGAAAGGTATGATTTTAACGAAATCGCACTGATGCCATGCAAATGGGAGAGTGGTCCCTTAACAGCTTCCCCGCCTGCACTCGACGCTTCGGGTAACATCCTCGTCGGTAGCTTAACCCGATTCTATACATATTTTAACGCAGTGAAACCGTAAGAAAATTGCCTGATATGCATAAACGACGTGCAAACTCGGTTAAACCGGCATCCCGTGTTGTGTAGACAGCCCAGTAGATTTCGATTCGAATTGCCGGTTGCGACGTTATAGCTCGAGGCGTCTCGATTCCGCATCCGTAAAGTCGACGCGTAGAGACCAGTCACGCCTTGCGACGCACTCGCATCGTGTATTGTCTCTCGATACTCGAACATCTCGCCGCGCAGCAAGGAGAGTCTAGCGCGTTTAAATATCTATCGCGCAATTATTCATTTATGCTTATTCGCTTTGATACACGGAGTTTGAATTATTACCGGATTACTCCGTGAGTTTTAATTCAAGCGTACGTATTACCATATTATCATGCAACCGATTCGTTGCTTGTGTTTTTTTTCTACGCTATTTTCTATAAAGCTTACTCACGACGAGAGTCCTCTCCCCTCTTTCCTCTCCATTGCCCGGTTATTTTAGTTTCTCGAAGAGGAGTTGGGAGGACCGGGGAGGCATATTTAGTACATAAATCAAAACGTGGGAGGGCCGCGCTGGGGGCTAGGAGTTTATATGCTAATATAAGGTGAAGCACACTGTATACGTACCGCCATCTTGACCGTGATAGCGTTTCTCTCGAAGGGTGGAAATAGTCGGCGGCGGTGCTTCGCGAGAAATCACCAATATGCCCGACGCGGGGAATCCGTTTCTTTCCGGAGAGCACGGGAGTTTGCTTCCTGCATCTTCCATGTATCCTGCAGGTTGAAGATAGATACGGTGCATGCCCTGCACGCATCCTGTCGCTAAAGCACTCCGAAGCTATTCTCATAAAACCCGAAATTCTCGAAATATCTCTTGATGCGATTTAACTCGAGTAGGCTAAGCACTTAACATCCTAGTATTGTTGCTTCCTGAGCAAGTATTTCGGTAGTCGTGGTAACAGGCAGTGAGCAACCAGCCAGCAACCAACCAGCAACCAACCAGCAACCAGCCAAGAGAGCGTCTAATGACAAACATTTAATTAAAGCTGTAACGTTGCTTGGCTAAAGGGTAGCTCCTTTGCTTCTCCCTCTCTCTCTCTCTCTCTCTCTCTCTCTCTCTCTCTCTCTCTCTCTCTCTCGGACCAACTGCGTCTCTTGTTATGCGCGGAACGTAGAACGGTTAGGCGGCGTATCATGGACTCGTAAACGTGATTGCCGGGGCTCCTTCGTATTTCGTAATGCAGGCATCTTCGCAGGGCGTGTTACGGCTTCCATTTTCTTATCGTGCCAAGGCGAACGTGTCATCTGCTTCCTAAATGGCCTCTGATCTTTTCCTGAAACTTTAGACTTTTCAGGAGAGTGGACCGCCGATCCTTGGAGCCCTTTGAGCCCTAGAGAAGTATAAGGTACCTCCAGTTGCACAATAGGAACTAATTATTTTGCTGACTGCGGCCGATCGACGGATTCATCCCCCAAGAGTTTCGAGTTTCGAACGTTTATCGTTTTAAAATCTCACAACGGGAAAACAACGAATCGCTATTTCCATTTTTCATCAGGGTTTTGTAATGCGAACGGTAGCCGCGGGCACGCGCTCACGTCCGGGGGTGACGGTTCTTGTATAAAACCGCTCGCGACATTACCTCCAATATTCGCAAAACGGATTCTCCGGCATCCCGCCCCGTGGTAATGAGGTGGTTTCAATTCCGGCCTCAGGGCACCCGGAGCAGCCCCTAGTGTCTCGCTCTCTCGCTCTCTCGCTCTCTCGCTCTCTCGCTCTCTCGCTCTCTCGCTCTCTCGCTCTCTCGCTCTCTCGACCGCGCCTACGTACGTGTACGCGGACACACACGCGCGCTCTTACGAAAACTTTATCGCGGCTGCTGCCGCACGTAAATGTCCAAGCAAGAGGGAAGGCGGGAGGAGGAGGGTAGATGGATGCTGCGACGGAAGACGAATCGAGGCGTAGGAGATGCAACGTGTCGACGCGTCGCACAGCTTCGAGATCACTTTGATACATATTTCTAGCTGGCTCCTGTCTCTCTGTACACCTTTATACCGTGTTTCCTGCTTTCGTCCGATTCCCATAATTCCTGATCGCGAATGATTTTACGTGGAGATTATATTCCCAGGACGCGTCAACGTCGCATCCCCTACAGAGAATAAATCGTAAAGTTGCCCTCAGCTCGTAATTTAAACTAGCGCAGTTTCGATAACTAGTTTCCTTGTTTCCCAGAGCTACCGGCTCTATAGCTGCCACCTCATAGCCTCTATAGCCGGCAGTTGTAAAGCGATTCGCAGTAAAGCAGCGAATGAGTTTATTGGGCTTATTGGCCCGAACTGGGGACAGAAGTCTGACGACGAGAATGACTCGTTAGAGATGAACGAAGCAGCGCAGCATTTTCTCGCTTCGAAGCGTCGAAGGACCTTCCTTCGAGCTGCGGGACTTTCTTTCTACGGCGTTTTACAGCTCATCTCGATAACCTGGACCCATCGAGTGTCGCGCGCGTCCTCGCTGGCAGCGTCGCGACGTCCGTCCATCGTACGACTCTCGCGAGTTTCTTATCGCATTCGCGAAGACCTTTTAGCGATTGAATCCATGTATCTCTCTGCGAATGAGTTATTTCCCGATAGTTCGATAGGTCCTAGAGTAATTCAACTAAAAGTTCGAGCGAGGAAGTGGACGAAGTGATGTTTAGCGAGGAGCGTCGCTTTCGAAAGGAGGAAGACGTGGCTGCTGGTTCTTGATGGGAGCAAAGAGAGAGAGAGAGAGAGAGAGAGAGAGAGAGAGAATGGAGCCTCTACGAATTACCTGGAGCGCCTGGAGCGCTCACACTATAAGTTACTATGAGGATGGCAGGGCGAGAGGTTTAATCTTATTCGGTTGAATCGCGCCGTTTCTAATTGAAAACGCGTTATCGCCAACTTCTGCACGATTGCATCGCGCTGGGCGAACCTTCATTTATCGATGCACAAGAACTTTCCCACTTTGCTGGAGAATACTTTTTTTTTTTACGTATCGATAGCGCCGCTACGTTCACACCGATCTAGAAGTATTCGATGAGAATCGGGACGCGACGATAGACAAACAAAAAGTTTCGACTATAATTCCAGCAGCGAACAGAAACCTCCGTGGTAGAGTGGCTTCCATATTTTCGATCAGGCTCTCCATAAGTATTTTTTCAGATTGAAAAGCTTTTGCCATGAAATATGGGTCAGAGATATAGGCGCGCACCCCTTCGCTGCTTTAATGGAATTAGTATTTAATAGTCGGGAGGGGTGAGGGTGGGGGTGGGGGTGGGGGTGGGGGGGCTCGACGTGCGAAAGGGTGTTCGCTACTCTCAAAAGTAACTCTCGCTCGTTCATTCTCGACGCACTTTCAATTAATGTACACAGTGCGCTATTCCTCTTTGCTTCCTATCTTGGGGCGCAGCTCATCCGAGAGAGATGAAGTGACAAGGAGTGCGGGGCAGCGGGGGCGCAGTATAACGGCCGACTAGGTGCCAAGTGCACAGAGCGACGGTCATTCGCACTCCGCGAACGTTTGGACGTCGCCTTAAGGCGAATCGCCATCGAACCTGCAGTCGACGTTGTCTCTCGCAGCCCCGCGAGAACTTCGTGAAACAATGTTCGCACCCTATTGCTCGTCCGACACGGACGTCTCAATTAAATGGGTTCGAGGCAACCGGGGTTGATAGAGCACTCGGTCATAAATATGAATTATCCGTAGCAAACGGTCCCCGAGGACAAGACGCGAGGGAGAGCGAGAGAGAGAGGGTGAGGGGGGCGGGGCAAGGGGAGCGGAGGCTGGAGAAGAGAGCGACGAGTGGCAACCGAACATCGCGCAGGACTCGAACCCAGAGGAGTCCATTCTTGAAAAATGATTCCGGGAATAGCGAGAGAATAAGAAGAGTAGCGAGCGCTGCACGCTGCGCTCTGCAGCGTCCTGTGAAAGTTGCCAAGTTATTCGCCATGTCAATCGTTCGACCAGTATCGATCTCTCCGAGGAATTATTCAATCATACTAATAGAAAAGTAATGTCGCTCCCGAAGTGCCCCGCGTGAGCTGCGAAGGGTGTTTATGAAGTATTGCGATACGTTTCAGCAGATTGGCGTCAGCGTCGATCTAGCGATTCCTCAGGGCCCGGACGGTCCCCGATTCCCTTTCGCGGATCGTCGGGAGATACGGATGGCGAGAGGCTCACGGAATCAAAGGTCAAAGGCGCGCAGGCTGAGGCAAGGGAGGGGGAGGGGGGGGGTTCTACCTTCGCAAAGTGAAAATCTCGAGAAACTAGAGTTCGCGGTGCCGCTATATCCGAACTTCCTTCCGCCGGGACTCGACTCTGGGGTTCCCGAGGGAATGGAACAGCTCGGCCACGATTCACAGGAGTGTGACTGCGCGAGTCCCAGGAAGCGTGTGCTTTGCTAACGATGACAAACGGCCCGCTCTAAGACGGCATATTTATGCTAATCCTGCCGGAGGAGACTCTACTCGGTTTCGGCTGGGTCCTGCGACGCCCAACGACGCCCAACGACGCCCAACGACGCCCAACTACACCCAACGACATCCAGCCTCACGTTGATCTCGCGGTCCTCTCCTCTGAGTCGGGTGACGGGTATATCAAGTACGAAATGACGGGAACGTGGAACGTGGAACGTGGAACGTGAAACGCGAGGAAGGAATGCGCAGGGGTTCCTCATTGACGAGCTTCAGTGGCAACGATTCTCCAAATTACATGCTACTGTTGTTGTTGGCCGTGAACAAGAGCAATTACAGGTGGAAATGGTGGAGACGATCGAGAGAAGGTTCCTTCCTCTGCCGTTGCCAGATGCGACTATTCCGCAGACGACGCGCGAAGCTGCCGAGGATCGAAAGCGAAAACGAAGCAAAGTGTTTTCTCGTTTTGTCTTTGTCGTCTCGCCTTGGCGGACTCCGGATGCGACTTGCGAGCGGCTTTCGGAGAATATGGATCGGCGGCCCTGACAATATTGCCGCTGGACTCACCCCACGTCTAGCGCGATGATATACGCGGCCGCATTTCATATATTCCATTGTTTCCAAGTTTTCGGATCCATTTGTAAGATTAAATTTGTAATGCGACCCCGCGGCACCGCGTGCCAGAGTCGACGCATATGCCGGGACAGCCAATTTCCTCGCAACTGGAATAGTCGAGGACTCCTTGGTTTTTCGGTTTCTCGGTTTCTCGCCTCCACGTTTCCAAGAGTATTAATCTTGCGCAAAAATTGAGTGGCTCGAAATGCTTTCCTCGCTTTTGTGGTCACCAAAAGAAAGAGCGTCCGCTGGGAGGGCTGAGACGATGGGGATAACGCGACTGAAAATTTCACTCTCTGCAATTGCAAGGCTACAACACGAAACGTATGTGCTGCGCAGCGCTGCCGAATCGCCTGTCGTCTGGACCACTTCGAGATTGGATGGGAGTTTCGCGCTCTTCGACATATGTGATTTTGCAGATTGGCCCGTGATTTCATCGCGAAATGGCTGTTTGATTCGCATATCACGAGAAGGATGCCAACTGCCGTAGTCGCCAGTGCCGCCAACTACGCGACTGCCACTGCGCGACGTCAAGCGAATCGACAGCAGCTCCCACGCTTCGACTGTAACCTCTAAATATCGTCGAGCCAGGCGGTTTCGGGCAGCACGTATAATTATTCCATAGCCTTGGAAAGTTTGATAAATTTGGTAACGGGGCCAGCCGAATGGCTTCCGGTCCAGCGGTCGGACATTGTCGATAACAGGCACGTCGCCAGAGCGAATTCGATATCGCATTCGCGCCACCGTCAACCATTGTCCTCGCATTGTCCCAAAAGTTTTGACTAACCCGTCCGCCAGCCCATTACCATATGAATTAAGTAAAGTGAAATATGGTAGAAGGACACGTTTCGTATCCGCGGGTTCCCGCGTCTCTTTCCTTCCAGCCTCCCGCGTCTCTCCGGCATCACCGAACGTCGCGACGACGATTCGCCTGCTGCTCGCTTATTCGCCTATTCGATCGTTGGACCTTAATTCTCATTGCTAAATCTTTTCTTCTGCCAGGGTTTCGGTACAAGGTTCCACCTCGAAACGAGAGACTGCACTCGGCACGAAAATTCCTCACAATTTCCTCATTCTTACGCAAGCCGATGTGTTTCGAGGGAACTTTGGAAAAGGAACGCAGCATCGCACGTTCGAACGTTCGGCGAGTCGGTGGTTACACGGTAGGACGGGGAAAGACAGTTTATAAGGCATCGACGATTGCAGTGACTCAATGACTGAGGGTGGACACGCGTGGCTATCGGCGGCAGGAGCACGCGACGTTTTCAGAGCGTATCGCGATCGCAATAAATTCACATTAAACTATCTGCTCGTAGCCGACCGCAGGTTTAATCTGCGTGCGGCTGTCGGCGCGTCGATTCGATTTTCGAATTTCCCGTCCTCGTCCGCCTCCTGTTCCAGCAGCGCGTTTCGAGAAATTCCTAATCCGAGCAGCAGGGACGCGCGCGGGCTCGGGAAAATACTGGGACACAATGGTGCCTCGGCACCTAGGGTTGCGCATTAATTTCTAGTAATTATCAGAGGCGTAATTCACCGGGGAGGGTCTCGGGTCGCGTCCGGGGTCGCGGCCACTGCGTGTTAACGCCGTTGTTATGCCCCATTATTGTCCTACCTTCCTAACGAAGCGACGGGACACGCGGAATCGCGCTTGCTACTAGAAGTTAGAGGGTGACGTTTCGAAAGAATTAGTGAAATACAGAGAGGGAGAAGGGTGGGGGGGGGGGGGCTCTTCGTTCGAAAGTAGCTGCTCTCTCGCAGTTTGAAATGTTCTCCATGGAGAACCGGTTCCCGTCTGATTTATCGAGAAGAGTTCCGAATCGAATGCCGAAGCAACGTGAGAATCGAATTGCCACCGCGTAACGAATCGCAATGAAAATTGATAAAACATTTAATCTTCCCTTCTCCGGAGCGAAGATAGTATTACTAATTTATTTAAATGGAGTTATCTCTCCGAAGCCCCCGATAGAAATGTAAATTGGACACCCCGACCGAATCAAGGGGGTAATGGCACGAATAAGATAAAGGTATTTTATTGCTTTGCGGTGGGACATATTTAAGCAGGGTCAAAGGTTCCGGAGTTTTTCGATCGATCGGTGGGATTTTGAAATCGGGCTGCGGCTCGCGCTCCGGATCAGGCACCGAGGCACTGACCTCGGGGTCGGGATTGGTACAGGTGGAGTCGCACTGCGATTGAGCCGCAGCGTCCCTTTCCTTCGAAGGGTGGAGCCGGACAGCCGAGTGCTCGTCGATCCCTGCCGCTCTGCGCCCGCCGCTTCCTCGTAAATAAAGCTGTGTCCCGTAACATCCGCCAAATTCGGACGGATATATTAGTACGGCGAAACGGCCGGGCGTAACAAAGGGGCAGTTGAAAAAATAGGAAGGCAGGGCGCGCGCGTTGGCGATGCTGAAAGTGGCGGAGCCGTCGGGAGCGCCGCCACCGCAGCAATAATTCCAAACGAAACGTCAGCCGGCTCCATTGTCGCCTGCTCTTGGTAAGCGGCAAACTGTGGAACGAAATATCACTCGGTAAATCATGAAGGTGCTCCCAATGCCGACTGACAAGAAGACGCCGACGTCCCTTTCCTCCTCTTCGAGGAGACGCTGAATCGTCGCGTCCGCAGCGACTCGCACGAGGGAACGAGTGGGCCCTTCGTCAAATTCTTTGGAGACGCATCGTGTTGTCAGTTGAATCTGCTCTGGGGATTAGCGTGAGAGCTGAGTAAGCTGCGTGTTCGCAGTCGAATAACATGATCGCGCTGAAGGACCGTGACGAATCGACTAAAGCAGAGCCCCCCGGAGCTCGATTCGGAGTTCAGGGTTGCGGTTCGCTATAGTGGGGTCCAGGATCCAGGAGGATCCAGGCTCCGGCCTCGGCGACGCGTTCGTGACGCGAGTCACTCTCGCGACTTACGAGCGATCTGGACCAGCCGATGATCGATGCACATCGGAGGTCGCGCGGCCGATCGCAACTGGGCTCATGGCAATTGGACTTTGGCAATTGGAGCTTCGAGGTAGATCGGTGCGCGGCTCCCGCTCTCGCGAGAGGAGATTACAGCTGCGGCTATCGATTGGTCGTTAGGTCGTTAAGACGCAAGTTTCTCCACGAGGAAATTTAAGATTTAATGTTTCGGAACGGACGCCATATTAGCATATGCGCGTCCAATCGTTGCCCACGTGGCAGGCGCCGTGGCGAATCAGCCCTGGGCTATGACATTGTCATTATTTCAGTGACAGAACAAGCATGCGCGTGATTCTCCACGGGGCACGGAAAGTATCGCTAACAAGGGTGGGAAGACGAGAGAGAACCAAGTGGAATGGAATGGAGAAGGGTGGCGAAGGGTGGCGAAGGGTGGCGAAGCTTCGAGGAGAAGGATGAAACTGCGCGAGGATGGAAGTAGACCGTATAGAATAGGAGGGTGGGAGGGAGGTAGGGGGGGGGGGATCGCTGCTGCTGCTTCGGAATAGAGGCTGGGTGCTCGATGTTATTTATCTTTATGGACCTCGGGCAGAGGGTAAGTACACTTAGTGGGGGAGGCCAACTTAAGCCGTCGAGGGTGGTAAGAGATTGTTTGTCGTATTGGTTGCGGTTGCGAGAGGCTTAGAGCGCCCAGCAATTTTTACCCTGGCAAATTGAAGTGATGCTTACGATTGCGACTCGGGATATTGGGGGGGAAGGGAGGTAGAGGATAAGTTGCATCGAGAAGAGCCAATGGTCGGTCAAGGGGAAGGCAGGTGTACTCGTCGCGATGCACATACCTGGCCAACAAATAGTTTATCGAGTCTCTCAGATTCCGCGGAAGGTCCTGCTTGTTCGCGAAATAATCCCTTGCCCACTAATCGGCTTGTGATGATTTATCGTGAAGCGCCAAGAGGACGGGAAACATCCCTCAGGAGGAATCAATTTGGTTCTTACGTAAACGCTATCGGAGCTCGGCCATACTGTCGAGAAGCCGCGCGAGCGAGGCAAAGCGGCGTATGTCTTGACTACCTCCCCCCTGCCAGCCCTCCCCCGCCCACCGAACCCATCGTCGCCGTCATACGCGTAGCTACGTGTCTCCCGTTCGCTTACCCCTTCAACTGCGACAGACAATCGTAAGCTGTCTTTTTTTTTTTTTTTTCTTTGACAGAATTCATACAGCATAAAATAAAAGGATCGATCGTTGCTAGGAATACGCTATAGAACACTCTCGTGTGTCATGGATATTATTTTATTAGCCGTTAACAACGATTCGAGATACCAGTGTACATACAATGCTTATATACAAGATGGTATTTACATGGGAACGATAAAACGAATTTTATAAATGTAAATCATCTTCAAGGAAGAAAACAAAACTCAAATATATTTTACATATCAGGTGCGTCTCTACGCAATGGCTAATCCTAACCTAAGAGACATCCTGGACGACACAGCCTGGGGTGGCTCCAGTCTCTATTCGCTTCGTGTCCTTATCACTGGCTCACACAGAGAGAGCTGTCACTTCTTTGGCTTTTTCTTCGAGGTTCGCGATTACTCGAAATGCGTTATACGATTCAACGTTACGGTGCGTTAAGGTGCGATACGATACGATTACAACACGAGATAAACGTACGATGTGTTCGCACGCGACCACACGGGTATTCGATTCTATTTACACAGTGGAATAATTATTGCTGTACAGAATACTGTAGTCACTCGATAATCGTCCGGTAGGACCGGCCGTCAGAGTGGGATAAATCCCCTAATTTCGGACAATATTAAACCGTTGGCAGGCAGTGTTTAACCCTATGTTAAGCTGAGTAGCGGCCATCCTCGGGGTCGACGGGGTCGACGGGGTAATCGGGGTAATCGGGGTAATCGGGGTAGCTCGCACAGTGCGGAGGGTGAAAGGGTGAAAGGGTGGAAGAGGGTGGAAGCAGCAGCGGGGGCAGAAGGCAGGTTAGGTAGGTAGGTAGGTCGTGTGTATTTAAAACGTGAATGCGCGTCGCCCGATTCACTGTTTGAAGTTAAATGGAGTGTAAATGGCAGATAACAAACCGGCACTGTTTCCGATTATGGCATTCATTGTTTCCTACCATTATGCGCGCTCCGACGGTTTATGTGTGACGCGCCACGGTTTACGAGCTATTTATTGCCTTGCCCGAACCAATGTGCTTCGCAACTCTGCTTCGACCTACGGCTACTGTTTCGCTCTCTCTCTCTCTCTCTCTCTCTCTCTCTCTCTCTCTCTCTCTCTCTCTCTTTCATTCTCACACGCACGCCTCGGCATCATTTGGCTTCTCCGTTCTCCATCTCTGAAACCCGCAGGTAAACGGAGGAGAGAGGACCAATTGTCATTCCAATTCGCTACGCCCGATCGTTACGATCCGCGCACGTCTATTTACAGAATTCGCCTAACTATTATTGACTAGAGAGGGAACGCGCGATGATCAATCGCTCTTAACGTAATAATATGTCTCTTAAGTAGGTACGTGATACTCTCTACGCGTAATGCCTATACGGAGGATAATCTTGAAAGGTATACTCTCTCTGCACGCGGCCACTCGGAAAGATTCATGGGCTTCTGTGGATCCTGTGGATCCTGTTTGATCCTGTGGATCCTGTGGATCCTGTGGATCCTATATACATCCTTGGTTCTCGTATTCGTAGACCGATCTCGTGGATGCGGAGATCGGTCCTGGCAGGTGATCCTCTCGCAACCTGCGATGTCATTTCCCGTGAACCGGCGCTGTCCGTCTCTTCGTTTCGACCTGATGATCGACAATGGCGTCGCTCTCCTTGTCCTGATGAGCAGTCATGTGCCTGGTCAGGTGATGCCTTTCCCGGAAGCTTTCGTCGCAAACGGGACACCTCAGCTTCTCCTCGCGTCGTCTTCTCGCGGCTTCCCCTGTACTTTCGTGCTTGTGGTGTGACCTCATGTGATACACGAGGTCGGAGGTCATGCGGAAGGAGAGGTTGCACTTGGCGCAAACATTTTGAGCCGGAAGCGTAAGAGCGGCGAAGGACGGCGGTAAGAGTCCGGCGACGCCGGCCGTCGCGAGGAATCGAGGTCGCGTCAAAGCCTCGGCCATTGGTGGGAATACGGAGATCGGATTATATGGGAGATTCGGGTAAACTGCAGGCAAGTCTGGACGAAATCCCGGCAATTTCGGACTGGGTACCTTCGGCGGTTGAGAGATTCGCGGAATCTTCAGATTCTCCAGAAGATTGTTCTGCTGAGGATCGCTCCGACTCATGAGGAAGGGATAGGACATCTTGTTAGGGAAGGACGCGTACTTGTAGGACGTCGGAGGACCGTTAAGAGAAACGACCGGTGGACTGACGCTGTTGCGATAATTCGATCGGTCTGGCGAGACCGAAGATCTCGGGGATATCTGTCCGTCTTCGAAGCCATTTCCATGCGGTTGTTGCTGCTGTTGCTGCTGTTGCTGCTGTTGCTGCTGCTGGTTGGCGAAGGCCACCTTAGTGAAGGCGCTCCTGGACTCACCTCTGTCGGTGGGCGCGGTGATGCCCGGTGGTTGGGAGTCCTGGCTCATCGCCTGGACCGCGGGATTCCTCTGAACGCCGAGGAAGCTCGGCGGACTCGGCGTCTTTTGCGTTCTTGGCACAACCGCGTAAGACCTGCCGGATTCCGGCGACAGACCCGGCAGCGTCGCTGTCAGCTGAGGAGACAAGTACGGCGGACTCAAAGAGTTCTCCGTGTAGTGTCGACTGGCAGTTATCGTAAGATTCTGTGGGAATCTCTCGGAATCCCGCTCGCTCGGCACTTCCGGTTCTTCTCGATCGAGCGTTCTACCCTCTACTACCAGTCTGTCCGAAGACACGAGCCTGAGCTTCTCGCTTTGACGCCTGGCTAGATTCTCGTCCGGTGCCACTAGGAACGCGACGTCGAAGGATCTCTTGGAAGAACGTTGCAAAGGGTAGGAGGCGTCGGAACCAGGATGCGTCGTCCTGGCGCCTGTCGAGGAAGTCGTCGTTGCGATGGCAGGAACGGCTCTGTCTACTCCTCCCGAACGATCCTCCATTGTCATCGTGGTTCGAGCTCTCTTGTTCCGGAGGTTCGATCAGAATCTCGCCCGTCGAGAGACCCTGAACACCATTATCATCGTAATCGTTAACGGGCGGCTTTGCGTTAGCTCTACCGTGCGGTAGGTCAAGAGACAGACAACTGAGAGTAATCGTTAACTGAACACAGAATATGCGCTCGAAAGACGCATCGAAGCGTACAGACTCACCCTGACAGGCAATCGAAGTATCCGTCAAAAATTCCTGAGATTCTGGTTGGACGGGGTGAAGGGGCCGCCGCGACTTCCGGATTCTCCAGGCTCCGACCAGGCGAAGATTCTTTGTGTAAAATAATGGCAGGCTCACTTTCGTGCGATAACGCGCGTCAACTCGTAACTGGTTTCTGTCGACGGCACGGACCGGCGGTCCACGTTCAAATGAGAATATCGTTCGCGCATCCCCCTATTTAGGGGTTAGTCGTCGAGTGGCTGAAGGCAGGTGGAGGCGGCTAAGGGTGGCCCGGGCCAATGGAAAGACTTCCACCCTCGTTCGAGGGAGGAGCGTCGAAGGGGTGAACATATTCGGTCGTCGGGACGCGTCTGCTAGCGTATCCGAGGCCACGCCTACATATTTCAGGTTCGACACATGTGCTCAATGCGCAGCAACACGCGGGATGCTGGATACGTGTGCCTCTTCACTATATTTCAGCCTGACAAACGGTCCTGAATATTTTTAAGGCTGCGGTTTTTCGACGCGCTGGTTATTGGACTCTGGACAGACTCGACGACCCTAAGATGGATTCCCGACGTCGAAATCGTTTTACGAGGAAGCGTCCCGACGCCGCCGTCGTTTCCCTAGATCGCTGCTACGATCAGTGCCATCCGAACTAGGAGTCACTTTGTCTTTTGAGTCGTCACTTCGCATCAAGAGAGATCGCCGACATGCCTGACATATTTGCGCCCCCGGAAGTAGCGTCCCGCCGCCGGGCGTCCACTCGCATCGGCCAGCGTGGCCATCCTAGCGTATCGGCCGACCGGTCATTTTGGGACACGAGGACAACTCCCTCCTCTCCATGGAGTAACGAGCCCTGCTAAATCGAGCGAACCGGACAGAAGGTACCGCCGAGAGTCTCGAGGATCCTTGAGAATCATCATTTTTCGGATTATCTTTTCGATGAATTTCACGTGGCGAATCTCGTAGCGACACGCGCCGCCCTTACCGCCCTCGCCTCTCCACCTCCTCCTCCTCCTCCTCCTCCTCCTCTGTCACTCTCTCTCTCTCTCACACACACTTTCTTCTCCTGCGAGCTACTCGAATTCTCGTTGTCAGAGTAGCAAGAATTCGTGGGTGGGAAAAAAAGTGACGGTAGCCGCGAACCCAATAGGCGATCAATCATAATGCGGCAATCCATTCTGCTGGGCATGTGAGAACCGTCGACTTCTTGCGCTCGGTCCAAGATCCTCGGCTCTCCAGGGAATTCCGAGAGGTTAAAGGACATTAACTTCTTGATTGAGTCGGCAAAAAGTTGTAATGACTTTTTGATTGGGCTTCGAGTATCCGTGCTAATAGAACCGATCGCCAGTAGGGAGCATTGCGTCTTAGATTTTACTGTCTCTCGCCGCGATGCTAATGTAGCGAGTGATCAATCGGAGACACGCGGCGCACGCGGCACGCGTCGCGAACCTCGCTGACGTCGCGCACCAGGACGCCCAGAGATGCGCCATAAGCAGCATGGAGTCCTCTATCTTGCCGCTGACACTCGCGGATTATAAATAGTCCCGACTTATAGTCGATAGCATCGCTAGTCTCTGTTCCCGTGCGCGCTAAGGATCAAACGATACCGCAGCTAATTCCACTTTATGGGATTGGAATGCGGAGACGCCTCCGTCGCCTCCGTCAATGTAAATCATAGGAAGGACCAGCAGCCTCGCCTCGCACCTTAACGATTTCGCTCGTGGAAACAGGCCAAACTGTCGATAAACGAGAAGAACAAGTTTTAAGAGTTTCTCACGTTAGGACGATCCTGGGCCATCTGCCTCTGTTATTTTGTGAAAGTGCCCTCGCGGGAGCTCTTTCGCTTGCGAGCAATCGCATCGCCTTTTACTAATTCCTCCGAGCTAAAGCGCGCCGCTCGGTACTCGCTCTCTCCTCCTCTACTCGGTCCATGGGGTCACACGCGTTCCCGGCACGTGTCGAGCCGCCACGCGTCCGCAGTTAGCGCGACACCACCGACTGCATCATCGCAGCTACAGTCTCCCCCCTGCGCTTACGCGCGACACCTCTCGCTGGCTCGAATCTTCCTCCGGAGCAGCGCAGCGTTAAGACGAAACCTTCCCAGCTCACTTTTTAGGACCCAACATTCTTTATCGCGTTTCTCGGTGTTTTCGCGAATCCAGGAGAATCGCGACTCGTGGAACTGCGAGTCCTGATGCTCGACTGACAAATGATGCTTCGTCGTCGAACCTCATCGGGTACATATTCATCACAGGAAGCAGAGGTTACGCAGCGCGATTCACGGTTCGTCATTCACTTAAAGTCCTCGCGAAAATCAATAGCATTCGTTAGGCTTTCTCCGTCGAAGGATTCCAGATAAATTGAAGCTGCGATGAACTCGCTGGATTGTTGTAATAAACGAGAGCGCTGGAGCCGCGAGGAAAATTCTTCGGATGGGTGGGAAAGATTTAGATTTCACGGACGCTTGAGCAATTCGTTGACTTATCGCGGCGACCGTGCATATCAAGCAGCTAAGTGAGCGAGTCGGTGCGTTTCCGCGGAAAGTACTGGACCAGCAGGGTCGGAGGGCTGGAGGGAGGGCTGCGGGGTCAAAGAGTCAAACGGAGGTGGTAGCCGCGGTTGGAAAAGGGTCAAATACGTCGTTTGGCGTCCCGTGACGTCACACGAGCTCGCAACGTGCGGAATTCGTTCGCGCTCTGCTATCGGATGTGCGATATCGTATAGCGCAGGCTGCCTGGGGAATTTAATTCAAAGTCACAGAGCCAACTAAGATGCCTTCGGTTCTTATCTCTGTGCACACGGTGGCTGCGCGTGTCGTTGCTTATGCGTTACGTGAATCTCTTACCTAAAACCGAGGAAACGCCAGGGACGATTCTGCGTGCGGTTACGTTCACCGAGGGTGCCTAAATTAATGTTCTCCTCTGTGTTTGGTATCGCACGGTGCTATCTTACCCTCGAAGCCGACGTCGACGCCGACGCCGACGCCGAATGCCACACACGGAACGTGAGCCGAGTCGACGAGAAGTTTGAAAATTAATGCGAGAGGTGCGCGTCAGTGTTTGGTCGACAATGAAAACTTTTAAGAGGACAGGGTGACGTTTCCAGAGTCACGCAGTCGCTGGAAGCTGTACAGATGCGTGGAGTGCGAAACGAGGAGACGAGGAGCCACTAGCCTATTGCGAATCAGATATTAGTCATTCGATTGGGAGTCGTGCCACGCTAACGACACGTCTAAATATTCATATGCCATTAATCACAGTGATGACTGGTCGAAATTGTCGGCCATGTGCTCAAACGCTCTTAAGAGCATTCCGCTAACACCCATTTAATTCGTATTGATGGCTGCTCTTCTCGTTGGCTCGCCAACCTACACTCCTCTTCATCTTCTTCCACTGCTGCTGCTTCCAACTGGCAGGAACGAAAAGGGAGTATCGGGGGCTCCGCGTAGGTACAGTGGCGATTAACGATCCTCTTTCAGTCGACCTGGACTCAGCTGGGATCAGGATGTCAGCTTGAAGTTGAAGAGGCAAGGTCCTTTGTTTCGCGAATAGCGGAAAGAAGAGTCGCGAAGAAGCGCGGTACTTTCCATCTCTGCGACAGGTTTACGGTTATTTTCGTCGAATTTTTATATTCGCCGGCCTGACTCGCTGTAGGTACCTTCGGGCGTCAGGGGGATGGTGCCGGTGCCGTTGGCGGCAAAGATTCCTGCTGCCGAGACGAGAGGGGAAGTTATTAGAATGGCCCGGAAAAGATGGCGCGGAGTCGCTCCGTATTTTTATACTGTATGGCCGCTGTTTTGCATAATCCCGCACTTAGCTCGCTCGTCCCGAGATGCCGACTCGCGCTATGCAGATCTCGCCGCTCCGCTCGCCGAACTCGAATCTTTCGCGGAACGTTCCAGCTTTCCACCGTTCCTCCGTTCCAACGTTCCGCCGTTTCCCCAAATGATGGACGACGTGCCTCGGCAGCCAAACTCCTTCGGAGTATCTTTCCGCCACATTCTCATCTTATTTCCAGTCGCTCGAATCGGCGGAGAGGCGTTCAGGAGGAAAGACGTCCTCTGGACGTCCTGGCCGCTCGTCCCCGCCGATCCTCGTTCCGCAAGTCCATAAGTCCGTAACGACAGGAGGCACCTATATTCACGGGGCGGATGTGCTACATTGTACTTCCGGTTACGCAAGCCGTCTCTCTCTGGACGCGAACCCGGCAGAGCACCGCGTCTCTTCTCTGGACACTCGGCGAATCGGTCCATTCCTTCTTTTCGCCTTCCTTTCGTTTCCGTTGTTCCTCCTGCTCGCCTCGTCCGCCCCTTTCGCGCCTCTTCTCCCGAAGCGAAGCTCGCCGCGTCATCAATCTTGCTGCGGGATGAGCTTGGGGTGGGGGTAAGGTGCAAGGGACGCGAGAGACGCGAGAGACGCGAGAGACGCGAGAGACGCGAGAGGCGTCGCCTAGCTTCACAGATGTGACTTTGATTTTCTTCGATGCTCCCCCGGGAGAAGCGGACCTAGATTAAGTGCGCCAGCCGAGTAATTTGTCCAAGTCGAATGTCGGCCTCGACATATTCCAAGCGGGCCGGAACGTCTTAACACCTGAGCTCTTGTCAAGATCGAACGTTCTTTAACCTCCGACTGACTGATGCACGGGGTCCTCCACTGCAGTGTCGATGCACGGCGTAATTCGCCTGCCAGAGGAAGATGCGTCGAGAGCACCTGCGACGGCGCTGCATCCGAATGGCTGTTCGGGTCGATCCGAATAATTAAGGGGTCCGATCGGCCAGTATAAATGCTGAGCGTATTCGGCCCGGAAAGAACCCTTTGACCCGGAGAGCAGTTAGAACCGCGAGAGGGTTGCTCGGCCTGGCGTCGCGACGCATCGCGTTACGGTGGATGCTCGCGCTCGCCTGCGGCGGATCCGCGGACGGACGTAAAAGGCGAAGTCTGAGCCAGAGCTGGAGGATAGTAGCCGCGAGCATACCTTAGTTGTCCGCTCGTAAAGTAAGCCCGTATGCCGCGAGAGTCAGGAGTGCGTGCTCTTTGTTAAACACGAGGAATATGCATGAACCACCGTCCGGAGAGTTATGCTACGCTGATCTTAACGGTATGCGCTCTTAAATATGTATATTCGTCTGCTCTCGAGATAATTAGCGAGTTCGAGTAACGAGTTATTCCCAGAGACACGCAGTCGCCACGCGAGCAGTTCCTCCTCGGGCTTCGGGTATCGAACCATAATGAATCCGCATTGGCTCGAGATGAAAACAGAAAGCGTGCGTATGCTGGCGTCATGTTCTGTCGTAGGATATAGCACACGCGGGACGGGACATATGGTGGTTGGCACGGTGCTCTCCGCCCCCGTGAACACGAGGAGAGCGCACAGAGCGCACAGAGCGCATAGAGAGCATACAAGGTTCCGACGGCGGGTAGTAGTATTGCCCTCTGGCTCAGGGACTCAGCCCCACGCGAGTCCTCATGAGTTTTCAATGAGATTAGCGGCCCATCTGTGCCGAGACCGACCCCATCGTCATCATCGAGCATGGACAAAGCTAGTCAACCTGCTCGCTGCCCGTCGAGTCGCTCCTCTCCCTTCCCTCTTTGCTTCCCTGCACTCTTTGCCCTTAATCCCTGCCTCTCTCTCTCTCTCTCTCTCTCTCTCTCTCTCTCTCTCTCACTCACTCTCTGCGCAGCGTGAATGCACTTGCCACGGTCCCTGCTACCCTTCGTCACTGCCTGCTCGCCCCTAGTCCATAGGAAACACCAGTTTTTAACTCCCCTTCCCCTCTGCCACATCATATGGTCGCATTTAAAGTCGCTATTGACCGCAGCGCTTATGTGAAATCCCAGTGCGAATAGGCAGATCGATCTAGAATAGTGTCCAGAAATATCAGCCAGGTATTTTATAAATTTCTTAATTGCTCTCTTGTCTCCGCGATATCAGCTTTCTACGCGGTAAAGTTTATTGAGCTACTCGCGCTGAAGTCCAGCGACGGAAATCAGGATTCCTGTTGCCTCTTGGATGTCTGAAATTTGCGACATCGCATCCTTCGTGGACCAAATGAAACTGATGAAAATCAGCCGCAAAGCGGTTCGATTAAGGAGGAAAATCGTATCGATCCCCTTCGGCG
Organism: Trachelus iudaicus; assembly: GCA_030142595.1. Lineage (NCBI taxonomy): Eukaryota > Metazoa > Arthropoda > Insecta > Hymenoptera > Cephidae > Trachelus > Trachelus iudaicus. The sequence continues at coordinate 253,577 of JARQTH010000035.1, read as the reverse complement.
CTTTGGCCCACAGTGATTTCACTCCAGGGGCCTCGGATCTCGAATTTGTGTCCATGGAGCATGGTGGCCCATATGGAGGCTGCCTGGCGCATATGTTACGACAACGTCGCTAACGACCTGCCCTCGGCCTCTTCCGAATCTACTGACTGCGGTCGCTCGATCACCCCACCAATGTAAATAATCATTCGATCCTCTTCCGCAAATACCTAATCATCTAATTATCTTTGAATCATTTGGATGCTTTCACTTACGAAAACCAACCAGGCACGCGCGGTCCATTCACCCTGGAATCATCTCATGGCACGTCGCAAGGTGAACCTCCAAACAATATTTAATATTATACTATATGTATAGCATATTTGGCAAGTTGCAGGTCTAAAGGAGTTACCCGCGCCACTAGGGTGGAGGTGATCGAGGACCCCACTCTGCCAGGTTGTATTTCTGGCCAGGCCATCTGGCGCGCTATTATAGCTGTATTTTAATTTAATTAAATACGCGTTCTGCGGCAATCGATCGATATTATCGGCGCTTGCCCGGATTAAGCTTGTAGAGGATTCCCACCGCTCGAATCTGTCATTTAATGAGAATTTCGGTCGATCGTGCAGCTAACGGATTTTACGCAATAACGGAGTCTCAGTCGTGTCTCCTCTCTGTGACTTGTTCTTGATTCTTCGTCGCTTCGACGTCCCACGACACCAATTATTTGCAAGGTATTTGCAAAACCGCGAACACATCTCTTTGTCACGGGCCAGTGATTCTGAGAGAGTCGCACAAAATAAGTAGGTGGTGGTAGTAGTTTAGTGGACGAGGAAGGTGAAGGGGGTGGTCGAGGGGGGAGGGGGGTCGAGCCAGTGCGGCATTGTCGTTTGGGGGTTATTGTGTGACGGTACCCTCATCCGTGGTTCACGTACATTGCACTTCTCCCTGCTCTTCCTCTCTTTCACTCTCTCTCTCTCTCTCTCTTTCACTCTCTCTCTCTCTCTCTCTCTCTCTCTCTCTCTCTCTCTCGTGCATCTGTCCTCAATCAGCAGCCTTGGAAAATGGAATAGGCGCTTCCACTCTGACGTCGCAAAATTATTGTCCGCTTCAGCCGGATGCGAGTCATTCTCTCTTAAAACGAGAGAGAGAGAGATTCGCGTCCTCGGTGCCTCTGAGCGCTGCTGTCATTCTGCATCGGAGAGGAGAAGGCAAGGTGGACGTCGACGACGTCGAGGAGACGTCGAGGCGACGCTCACGGGACATCGTAACCCTGGACAATAGGAGTGCCGCTCGGCCCTTAGGAACCAGCGCAAAACCCGGCTGACGAAAGAATGGCCGCACTTAACTCGGGGCTGCTTAAACAGTTGTTTGATCGGCATTATGCATTAGCATGTGGCTGCTGCCACCGCTTGTTATACGGGGGGTCGGGTGGATGGACGGATGGAAGAACGAGGGAACCTGCCGAATTCGGCGACAATCAGGGGTTGTCTTATCGTAAGGATGATTCCGAGGACGATTTCGATTCCGAATCTCTTTTTGCCGCGAGTTAAGAATTTGTCAATTTATCCAATGGGATTTACGAGTTTACGCACAGGCAGCCGGCACCAAAGGGGATTTTCTGCAAGAGGTTGCCACTCGACGTTGTCATTGGCAGCGAGTGCGGATTAGACGTGACTCACGTTCAGTCGATCGGCCGCGACCGGAAAGAGAAAAGAGTCCACCGGCATTACATTGAGAAAGGAAATGGAGAATATCCTGAGAAGGTCTTTTTCCGGGCAACGGCGGCAATTCTATCAGGTAGGTATAATATTCCGGATATTAAATCGCTTTTAAATCGGCTTAGCGTTAACTAGTGGCACTTTAAGCTGCCCGGTGAAATGATTATCAGGGCTTCCCACTCCGTCCGTGGTTTCGCGCTAGCTGTTATCGCCCGTTGATTAATTGTTATGCAATATGACGTCATGCTGGCCCGGATTAGAATCCCGCATGGGACGAGACACGGGACAGGGGTGGAGGGAGTCTAGCGTGAAGTTTCCCGCTAATCCTCGAATTTGAGCCAACCGAACATAGGAGGCTGATGAATATTGATACCTGAGGCGTCGGGGGCGTCGGGCGTCGGGCGTCGGGCGTCGGGCGTCGTACGGCGAAGCCGGCTGCTTCTCTCTTGAATCGACATCCGATGTTGCCTCGTGTTACTTCGTATTGCCTCTTATTGCTTCCTGTTGTCTCGTGTCGCATCCGACGTACCGACCTAACCGTGAGTGATTAGAGAGCCCCGTAAGAGATTCTGCAGAGTTCAGAATTCCGGCGCTGCCCTCTTCGTTAAGCCAAGCGTTATTTTCTATCATAAAAGAGAGGATAAATCGTGGGTACGTGCGTGACGTGGCATAGTCTGGTAGTAGCGTCGGATAGCGTCGGATAACGTCGGATAGCGCGGCAGAGTTATATTTCGCGACCAACAGTTCCTACCCTTCTTTAGCGGCCATTATGCCTTTAAGATACGAACCCCTTTATCTTAAGAGGCTCGGCAAGAATAATGCGCAGAAATCAAGGGTTAATTCCTCGGCGTCGTAAAGCATTTTATCTGTGGCTTGGGCTAGCAGAAAACATTAAATATGGTAATAACCCTTGAACGGAAGTTATCGCTGACAGAGGGCTTCATTGTTCCCCGACAAGAATTAATCGCTTTGGATTTTCGATAGCCACACATCTTTTTTGGGCTTCGGATCTTGTCGAGACAATCGAAGTGCGATGAGAACTAGCACTTGTCCTCGTCGCGGTCGCCGACACCTGATCTCCCCCTAAAGATCCTATCTGGAAAATTGGATTTGCTCAGGGTGACCAACCACACGTATAAGCAGCTCATAAAATATTTTTTAGCTTTCGAAAGCTCCGATAGGATTAGTTTTATGGGCAGATACGAATCTGATCGAAGAAGGGACGTCCGGCGATAATTGCATTGATCTTTTTTTTTTTTTTTCCCCCCCTCTTTACTTAACCCTATACCCCGGTGACTCCTACTCGAGGTTCGCAGTTCAGAATACATCTGGCAGCAGGAATTGGCCTATGTCGCTGGTTGTCTCTCCGGGACGAAGGACACGGGTGCGAAGTAATATCTTCCTTTGAAAGCTATTCTTTCCTGACGATAGGTCAATTTGGGTCACGGAATTGCCTTATTGACCAGCCGAGTGGCCTAGCGAGGGATTTTCAGCATCTCGGATGGATCGTACAATCGAGTTAGGTGGACGCCATCATCGTCCCAATAAACGACGAATACTCGCTTCTCCTTCGATTTATCTATCTAAATAGAGTGGCAGCAGCCATCTTTGCTAGCGGCCAGACACAATACTCTAACGTATTGACCGACGGAATATCCCGAGACAATCTGCCGCAGCCTCGCGTCTCGATCCTTAGCATGTCGTGTCTCGCAGTGATGCCCACGCGACCTGAAGCGCGCGCCATTCCTTTCTCTACGTTCTACGTTCGCGTGCGAATACGCGCAGTGTCCCACAGTGCCGTCCGAGAGCGTCTCGACGCGTCCACTTGGAATTCGTGGGAGTCGGGGAGGTAGAGGCTGCCGGGTCAAGTGGGTTGAGAACCCGAGGCAGTATGTTAACGGATAATGCGAGTGCGAGACGTTCGAGGTGTCCGTGTCGAGGTAAAAAAGCGCCCGAGGAAAGATCTGTCGGGGGTTGGCAGGGGGTTGTGGCGGGGGATGCTGGGCTGGAGACGCGTAGGGCGCGAAGACGGTTATTCGGGTGGACAGGAGCCGAGTGACCAAGTCAAGTCGATCGTACAGCTTGGTCGCAGCCCGTTTGATCTAATAAAGAGATCAAGACTTCTTCTTATCGTCCCTTGCTACCACCCCCCTTGCATCTCTCTCTCCTTGCCCCTTTCGTCACGGGGAATTGGATATTCCTGAAGATCGCTTGGATATTCGGCAGGTGTCGAAGCTGAGCGAGCAAGTGCCGGAACACAGCTACAGGCACGGTCTATCCGTCTGTCTGTCTGTCTATCTATCTATCTATCTATATCTATATATACTGTGCCGTAGCAATACTCATTGACGATACCGAATGACAAGATGAGCGAACGGATAGCCGATAGCCGATGGCCGATGGCCGATAGCGGGACTGGATAGCGCCAGTATTTATAGGAAGCGAGATCCCATAAAGGCGATATTCATCGAAGCAGCGATGGTTCGTATTGCGGTTTTTTTACTTAGCTCGAAACCATCCCGCGTAGATTCCGCTGCGGGGAGACATAATCCGTTTGATCAGATTAAAATAGAGGATGGGTGTCCGGCCGGCGAGGCAATCGCAAACTCCAACCCGGATCAAAAGGGCTCAAGCGCAACGCGGCGTAAAATAACATTGTTATACGCGCGAGAACGACGACCGAGCTGTGTCGCGACGTGCGACGTGCGACGTGCGACGTGCGATCTTCTTTCTTTCTTTATTTTAAAGCAAACGCGCCGGCGGTACTTACGTTAAGTAGCGCGCGAGGAAGAGTGGTCCAGGCCGACAGCGGGATTACTCCGGAAGCAATATTAAGCTGCCGAACTAAAAAGACGATTTTCACGGATTATGGCTGCATCGCGTTCTCCCGTGAAATTGATACTCGGGTTTTTTAACGGGACTCGCGCCGAGCCTTCCAGCCTTTTCCCAGCAGAGCCGAACGACGCAGGACGGCGCAGCTAGCGACCCCCCGGAGGCCGAGAAAATTTCCTGGCATTCTACTGGCATTCGGTTTTACCTTACGATTCGCAGCTATTCCCGCTGGCGTTGACGTCGCGACGCCTTAACGAGACGCTGCGTCCGCCCTTTTCGACGGAGCCACCGGCAACACCGGCAAGCGGACGGAGACGTAGCGGGCCAATTTAGATATGCTAGCGTATAAAGCGGACGATTTATATAACAAATCTGACGTATACATTTGCCGTGGAGTTAATAACAGAGAAGACGGAAAATAATTACGGCATCGATCACGCGCTGTGTCGCTTTCACGTAATGCGCGTAATGGACGCAATAGACGTAATACGGGCGAGCCCATTTTAAAAGATTCCACTGTCCTCTTTATCGCGAGCCGCCATGAATTAGCAGTGCGACGTAGTCGACGCGGTAGCTAGGTAACTTCTATGCGTGCCTCTGCGTATCTCCAGGTGCACTTGACTATATACATAGATATACAATCGGACAAAGTTGGAGACTTTGCGTTGCAGTTGGACAGATTCGTGCCTCTCGAGTCGACGCACGTACCGCTGTTTATCTCGAAATATTGCTGTAGAAAAACGTGGAACGTACCGGTCACGTGGGAACCATTAATCCAAGGAGTCGCTGAACACGCGGAACGCGCGTGTGCGTCGGCTCGAGTTGTCAAATACTTTGAAAGCTCAGATCACGTAATTACGCATCTTCCGAGCTGATAAATTGCGGATGCCAATGCACGCTTTCCGAGTCCTATCGGCTCCGACGCCAACTCAGACGCCGACGCCAACTCAGACGCCGACGCCGATACCGACGTCGATGCCACGGCCTTTGTTCCATCGCCGCGTGGAAGCGCGGAGCTTTTATTTTCATCGGGAAACGCATATATTTTCATATTCGAAGGAACGGCTCTGGAATATTGTAATTTGCATCGGAGACGCTGCTGAAAGAACTAAGTTGGCCGCTGGAATCGTGGAAACGTGGAAAAGGACTGCGAGGCGCAGTCGAATGGGTGCCCTCTATGCAAATAACCCCAGCCCCCCGTCCCCACCCCTCGAAATCCTTATTTTCCTCAGAATAATTCCCGAAACGAAGTAGGCGAAGCGTCCTATCGTCCGCCAATAGGCCAAGCCTTACGTCCCAATGTTCCTCTTGTAACGTTCTTCTTGCACGTATCGCACGTATCGCACGTATCTAGAGAATCCTTCCCTTTTGTGTAAAACTATCGAGAGAGCTGCTGCGCGGGGGGTGGCTGCGGGTGAATCCCTCTGCACATTAAGCCAGAAGGAACGATTTATGTGGACATTTTGTGGCGGCGCAACGTTGCGCTGTGTGTTGTGCGCCATTGCACATCGTCACTCGCGTGCTGGAAAAATCGGCAAATCCAATAAAGGGTGAATAATGCTGCACGTTACGTTCGCTGCTGGCGAAGTGCGAATCCACAGCTTCCACGAGGTACGTGCGGGATGAGTAGGAAGAGCAGAAAGAATTGAAAGAACTGGAAGAACTGGAAGAGGAGAGGCGTCGCCATCGACGGGCCGTCGGCCCGGCAGGGATGGAAAATCCGAAATTTCTAATAGAGAGAAACACTCGGGAATATATGGCCGCCTTCCGGGCTGCCGACGGGTTTTACTAATAACCGATACCCCAAGCGAACCGTGGAATATTATAATTGATTTATTACTCCGGATCGGATTTATCAGTTTGGGAGAATTTGCGAACACGATTCGATCGGAAACGATCGATGAGCCATTCGATTTGTGCCACTGACGATGTATACGCGCCTATACGCATAGTTATATGTATTTATATCTATATATACATGGAGAAATTATACTTTGCCTCGCTTCTTCTTTTTTCGTTCCTCTTCCCCCACCTCGACCCCGCGTCCTTCTTCCAGCCGCGATCTTTATCCAGTGGATACATTTGCTTGCTGCACTTTGTGCGAGAAAGGGTTGACGATAAATTCAAATTTAGGGGTGCGCGCAATCTGTGATTCAGCGCCATTAACCACAGAGTCCTCTAAAGGATGCTCCCGGATACACTCTTGCTCTCCTCTCCTAACTTGACATATCCGTTCCCCGAGTAGTTGGCCCTTTAAACCTATTAGGCAGAGCGACAGAGCGACGGGGAGGGCTGACTCGAGTCGGGACGCTTCCGGCTCTCCTCTCTCTCTCTCTCTCTCTCTCTCCTTTTGCAGAATCTTCCTAGATTCACCTTTTCTTTGGTTGCGCGCCATCCTCGCGAGAAGCCGGGAGGAGATTCGCACGGCGAGATCCATTTTCGCTTCAAGTCGCAATACTGTCCTCGTAAAATTTGCCAAATAAAATCTATCCAAGTACCCCGAAACAGAATGCCGTGCTGCTGGAACACTTTATAGCTATTCAAACCAACTTTTTAACTGTCTGGATATTCTCTACTTCCGGAACATAAACTTCTAGTCGTTGTGCTCTGCGATAGTCGATGCTCTTTACGGATCGATCTTCGCGCGTCCTTCCGCTTTGCAGCCTCCCGAATTCCCGTGTTGACGCGCGTTCACGTTCACGCGAGAGCCCGTAGTGGGACAGTATCGATCTCTTCGACAACGAGTGAAAAATGAAGAAAAAAAAAAAAAAAAAAAAAAAGTGTACCGGGAGGTCTTGATTTATATCGTCTCGATATTTTCCGCAAATCTCAGTGTTTCTTAATTCGAGGTTTCTCCGCATTCACCGGCCGGGTAATTCAATTTCCCAGCGAATCGGTTGGAACTAAATCAGAGTACAGTCTGCGTCGAAAGTGTCGCGATACTCCGAAAGGAGAACGACAAGACGAAAGGGATCGAAGCTCTTGAAAACCGATCGGAGGGCCAATGGGCGTCTCGAAATTTGGTCGTTTGCCGCCTCGCGGATCCTCGCGAATCGCAAGCGTTTCGCGTGTATCTCGCATGTGCGGAAAAGATACCGAGCAAAGAATTGCTCGAGTTTCGCGATGACGAGTCGAAATACGGCTCTCGTAAGGTTTTATGCGGGTCTCTGGGAGAGGCGAGAGTGCGAGGAATAGCTATCCGAATGAGATATCGATAGAGGACAGGCAAGGGACATCCTGCGGAAGGGCTCTCGCGCTGCGTCGTGCTGATAACAAAAAGGCCAGGATGGTCTGGGCAGCCTGAGCAAGGTGTCCGACGTGGGCAGCTTCTACGGGTTGCGTCCGATCGGCAGCTGGGCTCGAGGCTCGAAAGAGCTCAAGGTTTTTCGAGGGCGAAGCTGCTTAGTATTCCGAATCGGGTGTGATCGTCGAAAACCGATTTCACCGAGTTCAACGTGTATCGCGCGCTCGTCTCTCTTCGTTCTCTTGATTCTATTCGGCTGCTCCCAGCTCTCCTGCCTCTAAGGCCGGTGTCTTCGCAAATCCGTCTGGCCACCGTTTGGGATTCTCCTGGAATAACAAGTTCCAATTTGTCGAGGCATATCGACTGGGCACTCAGGAGCGTGACACAAATGCCTGATGCAATCAGCGGACCGGTCCGTTCGAAAGGGAAGAAGACGCGGAGTATTACAGAGTGCAATCCGCCTTAATCCCTGCCGAATCGGCGGGCAACTGCAAAGTCTCTCTTCGCAGCTCTGCGCGGCTCTACTTCGTTCTAGCTGAAATCTTCGGCGAAACTTCTTTGATTCTCAGGGCTTCCGTGGCTTCCAATATTGTCGCTATCTCTTGTATACAGTCGCCGCCATATTCCGCGGGAGCCCGTTGCCGCCATATTACCACAAGCTCCCCTTTTATGTGGCCTCGTCCCGTCTCCAAGAAAACTACCACCATAAAAGTTGACGACTTAAATCGCAGGGCGTATGCCCTTGATTGCCCCGGCCCGCCGCGCCGATAGAGCCCACCACTGGAACATCCTCTCCGGTGAGCCAAAGAGACCAGGAAGCGAGGCACGAGGTTCGTTTCAGGAAATATAGAGCCAGCCGATAATCACGAACAATAAGTTTTCCGTTTCCACTGGCAATGAGTTTTCGCAGGAAAATCCAATGCGCCCAAGGAAGTTACCGCGTCTCAGGGCCCTGAGAAGCCATTCGATAAGTTCAGAATGTTGCCGGGATCCATGAATTTTCTTTCGCCCGAGAGCAATCTGCGTTCGGATTCTAATAATGGAGAAGGAGAAGGAGAAGGAGAAGCCACGTGCTGAACGAGCGATCGAATAATCGCGAAACCTTAACCGAAAGGGAAAGGAGATGTGCCCGTGATGACGAAGTACGGCGCCGTTAAAGATGGAAAGGAGGACTCTTAAAGCTTAAGTAAATGGAGCCGGCACCTGCTTCTCCACTCAATATGCTCGAAAGTGTCTCGCTGACGCTGCACCTCGAAATTGAATGTCTCGGATTAGTATAAGACGATTTTTAACGATCCCGAGGAGAAGCTGAGGTCCCTCGGATGGCTGCGGGAACGGAAGAGCAATGGACGCGAGTGGCGAGGCGCAAAGGGACGAGAAACGGAGGAAATGGAGTAAAGACGAAAAGAGGAAAAGAAGAAAGCAAGGTCGGAGCTGCTGGGTAATGCGGGCAATATATGTATGAGGCCGTGTTGTGCGTGCAGGGTGTCAGGGGTGCATAAATATGTGCGTATGCGTCACCGCACGCATAAGCGCCGATGAGGGGATTTGCCAGTGATCTTAGCGTTCCGGATCGTTCAATCACTTATCGTGTTTAATACGCGACGATCTCGTCCTCAGGCTTGCGGGAGGAGACGCGCCTCCTCGACGTCACGGAGAGCGACGGGGGTCGCGAGGAGTCGCGACGCAAGAAGAATCTTTTCGAAGTGCTCCCTCGAAAAGGGAAATTACGTCAAAAGTCTTGGAAATTTATCGGAGCACTTTTTAAACTCTGCCCGTGGGATTAGCATATTATTTCTATAGAGACGGAACCCGGTCGGTTCGTCGGCATAACGCGAGGGCATATCAAATATGTTGATAAATGATTCCTTTGAGCGGTGAATGCCCGACTGTGGGTTCAGACACCTTTCATGTGCGAAACCCATTTGAATGTTGGAAGATCAGCCACTGTTCGATCCCAGCTCACCCTGCTGCGCCTTTCCCCTTCTACTCCCCTTCTACTCCCCTTCTACTCCCGTAACCAACTGCCTTTGGATCATTACCGCGCGACGCTTGCCAACATTTGACAGCGATCGCCTCTGCGATGCTTCAAAAATTCTTCACACCGAACGAATAGCATTTAGCATTTGCGCTACCGACTCTTTCCAGTAACCAGCTTACGTGTGAAGATCCATACCCCACTTTTGAAAAAGTCCCACCACCCTACATCCTTTCGAGGCTTTCCGTGTTCAGAGATTATTTCGAAGATAGATTTCTGCAGATAAGACGGTCACGGCCTTTGAAGTCCGATTGGAACTTGACTCTGTAGTGTTGGACGAAAAGAGAAACAGGGAATATACTGTGAGAATTACCACGGAACAACTCGACTTCCGTCAAGGCAATCAGCTGCGACCACTGGTCCTTTGATAATCTGCATACCATTTACCCGTCAATGCGAAAACTCCGGGAAACGTGCGATTCGACTTTGACCATGGAACGGAAACGTCAGCAGTCACTTCCAGTCTGGAGGATGTGCAGGATCCTTACTTGGGCATAGCTACTGTCGACATTGCAGAGTGCGCTTTTATCTTGCACCACGAAGCTGCCTTCTGTGTCGTTCACTGAACATGCTGAGTACCGGTTCGATCAACGCTACGGATAGGGGATGATTCTCCAGCCCGTTGGTCGGAACCTGAGTTCTCCAGTGAAGGTTCCTGCCACCGACGACGCTGTGATAAGAGAGAATCCTGCCACACCGACGGAAGGGTTGCATCATCACCGCCCACATCGCGCCAGAATCTGTTGTCGCGACTGTTGGAAATGAAAAGGAACGACGGATACACTCCCGATAATACCGCACTTTGATATTCCATGAAGAGGATTGATGCTGGCTCCAGAGTCGGATGTAGTTGCAAGGGCTTGCAAGGTCTCTTCTCGTTACGTAGACTTTCTGCACTTTTCAAAAAGTCCAAAATCTTATTGGATTATATTTGTAAGCGATCAACGAGAATCTGCATTTTTCGAAAAGTGCAAAAAATTTTGCTAACGACAACAGACCTACAGTTAACAAGGAGATTTTAGTTGACGCGATGTTCATTAGTCCTGCCGGGCTAATTATATCCTCCCTGACAGTAACTGCTCAGGCAGCAAGCATTTCCAAGTAGCGCGGAACAAATTTCCCAAAAGAAATGACTAATTGTGGTAAGTGCAGAGGAAAATGGGGACTGCGAAGCGCGAATGCGAGATCAGCTGCCCGGGAAACTTTGAAATGTTAAAATATGAAATGTAGCCCAGCGAGAGGCACGTCGCGTCGCGTCTCTCGAAAAAAGAAAAAGAAATAAGGAGTTGGTAAAGAGTTTTGACGCCGCGGGAGCACGTATGGCACGTATGCCACGTACGCCACGTATGTTATCGTCATATTCTCGGAGGTCCCCGCTGTGACGAATCCCAGACGGGCTCTTACGTGTTTTCACCAAGTACCTGCGTGTGCGTCTCATTGTCAGAGCATCGACATGCATCCCTCTGTGCGCCGCTCTAGATTGGTGCAGGAGTCGAGTCACACGAAACTGTAGCGGTAGCCCATTGGATTTAGCTAGCTAGTCGGCTCCTGGTTCCTGACTCCCAACTCCTGACTCCTGGTGCCACACGCCGAGCGAATCAATCACGTCTCACGCAGTCGGCACACATGCCGCTAATGTGCGTGCGGGCCCACCAGCCGGGGATACTCTCTGCCTATTCGAGGATTAGGGTCCGCTTCCGTTTTAGGGGTAATTACTCCACGCTCCGTGCTCCGGTGTACTCCACTCTCCACTGGACCCCTTGAAACCCCCTCGACCCCTCGACCCCTCGACTCCTACCGCAGCTCTGTACCTACTCTGAAAACTCTCTCTCGGCTGAACTCTCGTGCCCGCTAGAAAATTAGGCCGTCCTTCCCAACTCACTCTTTGTTTTTCACGCTGGGATCGTTGGGCTCGCAGGGCTTGATATGCCGGCAACTTTCCCGCAGTCTTTTTTTACCTCCGAATTGCTCGCTCGCTAATCATAGTTGAAAAAGTTGGAAAACCTGCAAAAGCACGAATCATGCTGCCGAGGCCGAAGGCTCAATCTCCGTGACTCTGGGTCGCGCGAACTTATTCGCAGTGAAGCAGGACCCGCGATTCACGGACAGGTGCCGATGCCAGTCGAACATTGTGCCACCGTAGGGCACTCACGACATTGTGCCAATTACAGAAGGCAGATGTCTTTCGCTCTGTATCGTCCCTGGGAAAACTGGTACAGCATCCCTCGGGCAGCAACGTGCAATTAACGGCGGTGTGGCTGCCTACCTGTCCGCAGCTCTCCCCCCCCCCCTCGCCCTTTCTCCTTACTCGACTCCCTCCACTCCCTCCACTCCCTCCACTCCCTCCTACTCTCTGCTTCCGGTTTCCTCTCTGAAGAGTCACTTGGCAATGCGCCGTGACACTCGTGCATTTGTAATGCTGGAAATTGGCTGATTATCCTGAGTGTGACACCTCGGCACAGCCTCCCCGATCTTCCAGATTCGCCGCCGATCGTCGCGTGCTGGACTTTCGTAAATGTGTAAAGGCGCATGAGACAGCTGACAGCTAAGGCAAAAACAAATATTCTAGGAAATTCAAACGTCGAGAGGAAGCAGAAGAAAGGGAAGGGAGGACGGGCGGGGGCGCGGGGAGATTGTTTAAATTGTGGAACACAGCTCGAGGAGGGCGGAATTGCATAAATTTCGGGACTGCAATTGGCGCCGAATACTTTTACAATTCAAATTATGGAAATCCCACGGGGCGGGTGGATTCGTATTCACTCGGATTTATTTGAGCATGCGAGGCGCTGCGCAGCAACCAGTAGAGATACCGAAATGCCGAGATCGAGATCGGGAAAGTCTCGGCCACTCTCGTCGTGCAAAAATGGCGACTCGGTGCCATTTCGAGATAAAGGGATATCGCGTGATCTGCCTCTAATTCTCCGAACGTTCACTCGCTTAAACTGCACGAGCGGATAAATCCCTTTATGTCTGCGGATGTGTGTCAGGCGTCGCGGCGCTGTACGTGCGTCGAGGTTTCATCCCCTTTAACGGGCGCTGCAGCGCGGGATTTCCTCGGGACAAACGTCGACTAAAAAGTTTCGACGTTGAAAAATGCAAGCTGGCTTATTCACCCACTCGCCACGGTGTTTCATTTCCTTTTTTCTTGTACTTTTTGAAGCTCGACCTGCCGCCCGAGAATAGCATGCAAATCGCCTACGTCTTCCGTCCTATAGTTTTCTCGGTTTTACCTAGAACCCTACTTTTTCTCTCTTTTGGCCATTCCATTCGCGACTCCTCATCATCGGAAACTGGTGTAAAGCATAATAAGTTGTTTCTCTTTTGAGCTATCGATACGAAGACGATTCTCCTAGTCGTCCGTTCCTCTTCCCTTGTTTGTAGTTAAGGAGGGGGATGGACTCGAGAAGGACGAAGGGAGGACAATAGATATTCCCCGTCGCTCTGGAGATTCGTCTGCTCGTTGTTTGGCACCCCTGCAAGTCGACTGACAGACGACATGGTCCGAGGGGTGCGGAGGACGACCGAGGAGTCAGGAAAGGAATCGGGGAATGATCTCACCCCAATCCGCCGTACGCGAAGTCGTGACGTTGATGGCGACTGCAGTTCAGAAGTAGCGCCGCGACGTCTCGTTCGAGCGAGCCGAAGAATCTTAATCGAATAGAAGGACGCTCGGAGGGGTTCCGTTCGTTGAGCCCCAGCCTCCGCGACGCCCCTCCCGGCAGCATCTACTCTCGCTCCTTTGAGAGCTGCAGTACTGTCACGGGAAATAAAACTAGCGTGACGGACTGTCACGACGACAAGTGTAAGAACGCAGAGGAGCTTCCGAACTTCCGACGCAGGCTTCGCGTCGCTGGGTGATACCGAGAGATACCGAGAGATACCGAGAGAGGGGTGCAAAGCGCCCCGACGATCCGGCAGAACCGATATAAATCACAATTATAATCAACGAGCTCTGAGTTACGGAACAGCCACGTCCCGTGATACTTTGTGTTCCTCGGGAGAATTTATCGTTTGACCTCGAACGAAGGAAGTGGATGGCAGTGGAAGGAAGTGGAAGGACAGAAGCGAGACGGCCATCGACACGAACCGTCGTTGTCAGCGATTTATCGGAAGATCCCGCAGCCTCCAGCCTCGGAATCTCGTCCTCTCGTCCTCTCGTCTCGCAACTATCCGGGACTATAATTCCTCATCGTGTCGGTGGCAGGAAGTAGCGATGAATTATTCGAGGCGTAATGCGAACAATTGAAATACCCTTAGAGGTGCCCCCTCAGGCAGCCGTCGGGACTTCCCGAGCTGGGTTCGCATCCCCAGGAGCCCCTGAAAAATTAACGTTATCCTAGGGGGAGTTATGCGACCCTCCGCGCTTAATGTTCCGATGATTTGAAATCGATAACGACCCTTCTAGACATGTAAAAGTCCTGGTAAGTGAATCCGCTCGAGGGAGAAGCGACGACCAAAGAAAAACTCGAATGCCATTATCGGACCAAAGGAGAAGCCAAAGGAAGAGGCGAAGCAAGAGCAAGACGGAGGGACGATCGCGAACCAAAGAGCACGAAGACACGTAAGATAGCAAGATGGACTCGGATAAGGGATTTAATATTTTCTTTATTTATCTTGACCTGGCGTTACGTTTCCCTGGACGCGCGCAGCATCTCCCAGGTGGCCTTTGGAATTCACACTTATCCGGGAGAAGGTCCGTACTCGCGTGGCCCCATTACCATACTTGATGGGCCTTTGTTCGTTTGGCCAGAGTCAAAGCGAGCACGAATCTTGCGCGAGACACGGCGCGTTAAATTGACCGAATCAAATTATAGTTGAATTTACCGCGGCAACGCCTTTACGCCTCGGCCGTCGTTCGCCATTGACCTACGGTAGGTGCGCGCAACCGAGCTGATAAAGGGAGAAGCTGCTATCTGTATCACACGGGACTTTGACGACGGCGCAAAGCGATTCTAAATCACGAAAGATCATCCCGGCATCTGGCACGTGCGATGGGATTCCGGCGAGGGTTCCCGTTATTCGATTGGAATTCAACTCGACTATCGCGCAGCTTTAACTTTTTTCCTTCCTGCCCGCAGCCGTTTTATAGCTTCATTAGACGCAAGACTTTCCGTTTAATAATTCATTGGGACGTCTGGAGGTCCGGTGGGCCTCCTCGTCTCGCGTCTTCACCCTTTGCTTCGCTGCGCCTCCTTTTCTTCTACCACCTCCTGCCCATCCTTTCTCCTTCTCCCTTCGAAGCCGATGCACTTTATCCCCCAGTTTTCATGATATCGGAGAGGAAGGTTTCGCGCGTTAGGCTCAGCCGAGGAGAAACAACGAGAGAAAAGTTGTCAGAGTTGTAATCGCTTAGCCGATTACCGAGAGAGAATGAGAGAGAGAGAGAGAGAGAGAGAGAGAGAGAGAGAGAGAGAACGAAAAAGGTGAGGACGAGTCGCAGGTAAATCTTGAGGCTGAGGAAGAATGAGGAGAGCGTGGGTGTCCTCGAGCATACGCGTCTCCGAGGATGCAGTGACAACCTGGAGAACAGCCCATGCGGCTATGTCCGTAAACTGCACGTAGTCCCGTATAAATAATTATTACAACACATTGTTAAGAGTCCATGGGGAACGAGTTTCGGGATTGTTATGGGACGTGTTATGACGTTACGGCTGGTTCCCAAAGATGGGCGTAATGCAATAAAACATGGAGCAACGGCGAGAGCTCGGCTGCTGGGCGAACATGCGCTGCACGGAGGGCGGCGTCTTTCAAGCGGCCTTTCTCCTAAAACCTGTAAAGGGACATTAAACTTTTGGAATAATTGCTAGGGGCTCTCGCGGCAATAACTGTTTCTCATTTTTCCATTATCCGTTATCCGCGCCCGCTCAGGAATCTCGGCTGTCGAAGCGGCCCGCAGGAAAACTTTCAACGACTCTCGTAAAACGAAAGCCAG
Source organism: Trachelus iudaicus (assembly GCA_030142595.1). NCBI lineage: Eukaryota > Metazoa > Arthropoda > Insecta > Hymenoptera > Cephidae > Trachelus > Trachelus iudaicus. The sequence continues at coordinate 237,834 of JARQTH010000035.1, read as the reverse complement.
CATCGGGCGTGCCTGTTTCTCTCTCTTCTCCTTCGCCCTTCTCTCCTTCTCTGCTTCACTCCTTCACTCCTCTCCGCTGCTAGAACGCGTACAACACAATGGCGCAGGGGCGCATTCCGAGGACATCGAATGCCTCCTGCCCTCGTTATACAGGAGGACGCCTCGAATAAAGGACGCTTCGTGTATCGATGCTTCTTTCTCGTCGAGAGGCGGAAGCGTCTCTCTCATTCTGGTTCGCCGCTTAAGCCCTCTCATTCTTACGAGAACTCATTGAATCGGCTCCACAAGAATAACACGCAAAAACTATTGGTGAGAATAGCCGAGTGGAACGAGTGATAAGAGGCTGGAAAGGAAGATCTATTGTCCAAGATAAAAAGTTAAAAACATCCTAATCGCAATGGGTATCGGTAAGGACCAACAGGGGCGCATCCGTTAGATCGAATACACGTTGGTCAGAATTACGAGATAACGAAATTGATAAAGGTGCCGAAGCGAAGAAAGCGTCCGGCCGCGAGGCGCCGACGCAGTTAGACTCCTGCCAAAAGATACGCTTACTGGCCAGGGGTGGACATGAAATATCAATAACGATCTCGCACAAAGTGTTCAGGGCATTTTTCACTAACTTTAAATCTTTCTCGGCAAATTTACGAGGCGTCAGAGCGAGTGCACCTACGTAACCCAGAACGAAACCACGTTAATTCGTCCGATCTTCCGTGAAAGATAAATCAACCCTCTGGAGCAGAAAGTGCAAGTGATAAGCGCCGCCTAGTTGGCATCTTGCGAATTCGCCTTTGGCACCGGCGGACGATGACGCGATGGTCGTCGAATTCAAAATCGCGTTAAATGTCTTCTGCTTTGAAACGAGGAAATTTGCCGTTCATGCGGAAGAGAAGAGGAGTCTCAGTTTCAATCTGACTCACCCTTTGGGCGTATAATTGAGTTACTCGTGACATGTCATCCCCTGCGGCCGCCCTGCCGGGCGGGGAAGGACTGCGAGAGACGGCCCGATAAAACACAAACATTTAATTAAAAGATAATCAACTGGATTGCCCGGTGCTCGCTAATGTCGCAGAACGGACGAGATAGCGCGAAACAATCGGTTTTTTATGCATATGAGCGGCGCGCACTCGGCAGCCTGTGTGTGATTTAATTTTACAGGAATATAAATTGTCGTATCGCGTCCAGTTGCAGTCGGCTGATTCGATCGTTCGCAGCTGCAGGCTCCTCCGATCCAGAGGTTCGAATTTTGGCCGCTCTCCGACGTATCGCCGCTCGCTGGACGCGAAAGATGGAAGATAGGAGGAGGAGGAGGAGGCAGGGGAGACGCAGCAGGCAGGAGGACGCGATAGGGAGAAACACAAAAGAGCCCGCGGAGACCGGAGAGTCGGGAAAGTTGGTAAACCGTTCCCAACGATCTCGAGTTTCATGCGGGGCCTCGAGACGGCCGACGTCCGACCTCCCGATTGACGATAACGAATGCTAAGTACATCGGATGAGTTAATTTGGCTTGGTCAATTAATAGGACCATTGGGCAGTTCGACGGGTGGTAGAGGAGAGCGAGAAGGAGTCCGAGGATGTTGAGGATGCTGAGAGAGAAGGACGAGGCGGCCGAGGGAACGTGACTCATTCAACGGACAAACCATTTAATATTCCACGACGGTTACTTCGGTTCTCGCACAGCCTCGGGTTTCGCGTAGCGATTTCAGGAAGGTTCGCCCGATCCAGAGGGCGCTGCCTCTGCCTCTGAACCGAATAACCTGAACAGGCTGGACACCGGAACCCGTGAGTCGGGTCCCGCGGGAAGAGGCAGGGCTCTTAAAATGTCCAAATTAAATTCCAGAGCTGGACGTTCGTGAAATCCATCCCAGCTACCGTTTCCTCGCTATTTATTTTCCACCATTCTGAGTCGGCGGCACCCTTGTCCTCTGACTTTCCGATCTCCAAGTTCTGTCAGCATGTTGGAGAAAATATAAGAATCGAAGGTTCTTTAGACTGACGGACCCTCCCAGTCTTCTGCTCTTTAATCTCTATTTGTCGTTACTTTCAAAGTTTCTTATGCTCACTGAGAAGAACCGAACGCTTCTCCATTTCCTTGGTCCACGACCGTGAATTCTTTTCCTGTGAAGTCGACAGCTCGCTTATGTTTTTTTTTCTTTTTTTTTCCCCCCAAGAGATGCGCTGGATGGGATGGTTGGGATGGATGGGATGGATGGGATGGATGGGATGGATGGGACGGTTGCGATGGATACGATGGCTCAGGCCGTGGCTGGATGAGCGGATGCGTTCGAGCAGGGAAAGACGAATGAGAGTGCGTCGCGGGCACGCAGGATACGCACGCCAAGGCTCTCCGGGCTTCCACCAGCGCTTGGTGGCTTCACGAGGGCTTCACGGCTTCACGGTTGCGCGCCGGCAGACTTTGAGGTTGCTGCCTGTATCGGGCCATTACCAGCTTGGCACGTTGAACGCAATCGTAAATCAGCGAGGACATCTCCGTTTGTTGGGAGTCGGACGCGCACTGCGAACGCATCTCTTGCTCGGCTGCTTCCGCTTCTCTGTCGTCGACAAACTTGCCATTTCCTTGGCATAATTTGCACTAGATAATTCTTCCCTGATACGCGATCGGTTACTCTTCTTATGAATATTATTGGCATGGCTTTTAGGGATTTCGGAAATAAGGAAAGATGGTCGTCATTACGGGTAGTGTTTTTAGCCTGCATAAATCAGCTGCGTACATCAGCTGGATCAGCCAGACGGTATATTATCAGGCGCCACTAAAAATACCAAAACCTTAAGAACACGCGTTAAGATAGCGCTGGGCGTGACCGAGCTGGTTCCGACGGGCTCCGCCAAAAGAAGGGTTATACGGTTATACGGTTATACGGTTATAGGAAAGTAATAGCCTCGGGGGTGTCTGCTACCATATGTAACGGCGGAACACCTTAACGTTCCTCCCTCAACCACCCCCCCCCCCTCCTCTAATCCACCCTTCGACTTTGCAGTATCGCTCGGCCAGAGAAAAATCGATGTGCGAGCCTTTTTACACCGTTGCGAAAGTCTCTCGATACCATAATAAATTGAGAACGGCTCCCCGCGGCGTATCGGATGGACAGTCGCAGCTTATCCAGAACCGTTCTTCCTGTGGAAGAATTTCGGTCGATCCAGGTGCGCCCAGTACAGTCCAAAAACTATCGTCCACAGATACTGCCACGGAATTTCGTGTTTCCTACCAACTTTGCTACCCTCTTTTTTCTTTTCATTTTTCTGATATCCTTTTCTGATCTTCTTCAGCCTCCTTTCGACTCTCCTTCTTCCGAAATGAACCCCCCGGAGTCCTTTGTCTCGGGACGTCTCGGCCGCCCACTGCCTCTCTTTCCTTTCTACTCTTGGACTACTCGCGCACCCTGGCAGTACTGGTGTATCCACTTGGGGCATCGATGGAAACTTGGCCCGACTCGATTCCACGCGTTTCTCTTCGCATCAACTATTAATGTTCCATTCCTTCGCTGCTTGCAGCCCCGACGTCGCGGCGCCCACCACCCTCCGGACCTTTCTCCGCCACAACTTTTCCAATAATGAGTTCTTTAGAAAAATTCTATCGCCGCCGAATGAAGTGCGCGAATAATTTAGATCGAACCGAAGTGTATTTTCAATCGAAAAGACTTTTCGAATCTGAGTCGACGAGTCGGCAGGTTGAAACTTCTTGATGAAAGCAGGGAGAGCCGTGCGTAATTACGTGCATGCGGGGACCAGTCCCATGTCCGACTTTTTTCAAGAAAGGAAACCAATGGAGCCGGTGCTCGGGAGGAGACGGAAGCGCGAAAATGTTCTCAGCCGGCGAACAGGCAACAGCGGAGGGGAGGAAAACTCCCGTGGGAGGTTTTTGCGATTCGCGGCTGCCGTTCCGAAGACGAAGAAGAAAACGAAGACAGGCAAAAATTTATTCGGAAAGCGCTTCTTTTCCGCGCAAACAAACACCCTAAAAACTTTAAGTGCCAGCACAATAGCACGGTGGCTCGTGCTGAGGATTCTCAACTGTATATCTGGGTTAGAGAAATGGAAGTCCGCTGAAATATCATCTCTGCTACGCTCGGGAAGAGGAAAGTTATGCCACGGTGCTAGAGAATAAATAGCGCAACGTCCACGATATGGTTTTTTTTCCGGCATCATTTAGAGATTTGACAAATGCCAGGGGCTCTCTTGTAAATAGCTCGGAGTTTCAGCCCGTGATGCATGCGGGCTATTTGCAGTAAATGTTAGGAGGCTGCGGGATGCCCTGGCTCCGGTTCTGCAGGCCGATCTCATAGGACAAGGCGATTCCCGTTCAGGAGCAGCGACGCCGTCAGGTGTCCAACCACTCTTGGAGGTTATTCGGCGAAGCATAAACAAAGACCAGCAGCCGCTAAATATTCATTGCACCGTGCGCAGCCCAGCCGTGAAGCGGCCGTTATTACCTGTCACTCGGTATAAAATCATTTTAGAATTTCAATAACGCAGCGCCGTCGGGCTTTGCTAATGGCGACCGACTGGACTTCAAACGCATGACGCGCCTACTTTGTCGAATTCGTCCGAGCGACTATATCGCTCAGCGTGATTATATTGACGAGAGAGTAGACGATGATCGTCGCCTTTGACTCTACCGCGGTTGTATATTGCACGTTAAGCAGACTATCAAGGAAATTGCGTGACACGTTCGACGCTCCAGAAATTCGAGGACCCGAATCGACCGTTTCCCCAAATTCTCTGGATTCCCAACCCGCGGTGGGCGCCGTCGAATTCACCAACGGAAGAAATGCAGACTCAACGCTTTCGAGCAGCCAAATAAACTGATGACTGGTAATTCTGGGGAAACGAGCGTCATGGGAGCACGCGGAGGTTCGGCGGTGGTCCGCGATTCCAAGATACGAAGATTTAAACAATTTTCTCAAAATTATGCATTCCGAAAGTATATTACCTTTTTTCAAGAAAAATTAACAAACTTTTGGACCGTTTCTCTTTATAAGTCAAGGCGTCGAGTATAAAAGCTTGTTACCGGGTTGCTGGACCGTCAAGAGGATGATCCTCGAGGAGGAAAAGTCTTGCGGAGGAAAATCGGTCGAGGGTTCGGCAAAAAGCGGTGGACCAGGGTGGCTGAAAAATAGCGCGTGAAAGAAGCGTGCAGTAGCCAACGAACACGTGTAGCAATTAATCAGGTTCGGGGTGAGCCAAAGAGGTTGTTCGCGTCAGGACCAGATGACGCCGTGTGGCAACATCATCCTGTATTTTATACGGTGTCGTGTTTCGGTTTTGCGGTTCGCGCTCGAAGGGTTCCAACGAAAATTTCGCACTAATCGTTATTTGCGATGCCGCGTTACGTTACGTTAATGCCCATCGAGGGAAATTAACCGGGCGACGACGATTGGGAATTACGAGAGCGGATTCCCACGCGTTTCATCCTCCGACCCCGACAGAGGCGAAGATCATCGTGCGCCGCGAGGAGCAATCTCAGATTCCGAAAGGAAACGGTATCGTATTACACGATAACAACGGAACAATGGGGCTTTGTTAAGGGCAGCCGAGCCCTTTATTAAGCTCCTATTGATTTCATATGAGCCCCGCGCGCCACCCTGAGGCCCCAATCGCTGACCTATTTCTGTCGACTCATTATTTTCCGCAAGAAACTCGAGCTGCCTGATAAATAAACAGAAAGCATTCACGGGACGCCTCCGTGCAGCAATGGCTCTTGAAGTGCGTCGCTCCACAGTCGCTCCAGTCACTTCAGTCACTCTAACCAGTCTGGAAAATGCGCGAAACATCGGAACTGTCGAGACTCCAAGGGAGTTTAGGATCCATCGAGGACGCATTTATCCGGGAATCGGTTCTGCGGCTTGCAACGCGCCCTTCACTGCATCACCCTCCCAGCTGACAGTCCCTCGTTAATTGGAATTTTACGATCAGCTTTGTCCCCGCTGGTTTGTCAGCGCCCGATAGAAACATCGTCGGGGCATCGAACCTCCATCGTCGGGATCCAAGAATCGAAATCAGGATCGCAGCAGTTAATCGCGAGTCCCCAGTAATTCCTACAGGGAAGGTCTCAGGAGTCTTTCGCGCTCCGCTCGAGCCATGACTCACAGGGTCTCCCCCTCTTTGCGTCGACTTCCTCTTCGGCGACGATCGATTACCACTTCCGCTTACTGACTCTTGCGAGAGAGAGAGCTCGTTCTTGTCCTTTACAGAGATTAGCTGAGAATGAAAATGAAAAGCGGCGAGTCGCTCGCCAACAGTCGAGCCAGGCACGCAATCAGAACTAAAACCTCAAGATGCTAAGTAAGAGTGTTCAAAGCATTCGAGATAATTACTGGACGAGGCCTGGAAGCTGGTTTTGTTTGCAAGTCGTTAAGCTAAGAGTTCGGACGAAGCTAAAAAATAAATGGACGAGCTGCGCGCTGGAAGTAGGCTGATGAGTAGAAGAGGGACGCGACCTACAGGCTACGGAGAGAATCGAGAGAGAAAGAGAGAGAGAGAGAGAGAGAGAAAAGGACGTAGAGAAAGGGCCAGATATCAAAACAAATCCCGGTCTTAAGCGCGGAGCCAAGGCAGTGGCACGGAACTGATTTTACGTAAACGCGGCTCATCTAAAAATCTTCTGGAAGCAGCATCTCATTCTTCTGATTAATGTCGAGCAACGTTCTCGTGGGTCCAGGTATTGGTGCTCGACGGTTCTTTATCTGGATATTGACGTCGTCCTCCGACGCCTCACGACGTCGAACGTCCGACGTTGTTCCGGCAAATTCCAAGCAGCCCATTGATATCGGGACGCAACAATGGAAACCCCCCGTGACGGATATGAAATCGCGAACGTTTACAATATCGAAGAGGGTCCTGCGCCGCGAAATGGGACGGAATGGAACGGAATGAAATGGGACAGGCCGGATTGGCACGAGATGACCACGTCGAATGAACCTAAACACGCGCGTGCGAGCAGGCGCGTCCGTCACTCACTTTAACCGCGTGTCAGTCGATATCATCGCATGGAGTGGAAACCCCTGCTACTGACAAGCGCATGAATATCGTTAATGATAAATAATTCTGCGTGCGGTGCGCGGCAACGCCCCTTCCCGTTCTCGTCGTCGCATGCAGACTGCACTGCGATTCGTCCCGACGTCCCGACGTCCCGAAGACGTCGAGAATTACGAAGGCAGAGGTTAAAGGTCGAAGCTCGATGAATATGTAGATCGACTTTCGTTTGGCAAATTCCTCCTGCCAGGACGCGGTGCCAGCTGACTGTGTCTACGTCACTGGCATCAGAGCCTGCTGCAGAATCCGTTGGCGACGAGGCACGTGGAGCACGTAATCGCGATGCACGAGGCTTCTACACGGTGCATTGTGGAATGCGAGAGGGTCCAGGCGGCGGCGGCGACGGCGGCGACGGCGGCGGCTGCGGGACGGAGGTGAAGAAGCCGAGAAGCAGTTTCTCGACTCGCAGTGCATGAAGGAGGAGGAGGAGAAGGAGGAGGAGGGGCCAAGAGTAAATACGTCGGAGGGTAACGGCATTGTCGCATTAATGGAAAGGATTGCTTGTTTAACTGTGTAACTAGACGCAGCACCGCTTCTCCGCTCGAAATTGAAATTTGATTGTTTCGCGTCGACGATGCCTCGTGTTTGCGTCACGCGAGTACACAATGGAACACGTTCGGTTCCGAAGACAAACGACTAGCGAGGACGCCGAGGCCGGCGTCTCGATGCTCGATCATCATGTAACTTCGTGCGGCTCTTTGCAGTATCTCGTGACGCGTCACTCAGTTTCAAAGTAAAGATTTTCACGTGGCAATTTTTTATCTTCTGGCCACTCTACTCTCCTTTGGCTACCGCCGAAAACTATAGGCAGTAGTGTTTTACAGAGGTGCTTCGTACCTGTTACGTGCCATCCCGTACAAATTTGCCCAGAGAATTTAGTCCATGCATAAAGATAAATGTGGATCACGCGCACCCGTCACGCTCAGACTCAGCTTGCTAAGCATTTCGCTTAACTGCGTTCACAGATGCGTTGCGCGCACGTCAAAAACATGCAGGCCTGCACCCTACCTGTGTCCAATGCAAAGGTTCAAGGTTGCGCACGGGGTGGAAATTTACCGACTCCGACGAATAAGTTCATGACGCGAACGCGAAACCTCGTCGAGTTTCCCACTAACGAAGCTCACGCGGAAATTGAAGAACGACTTTCGAGTGTCTCCCGTACGAGCTATAGATAAGAAGATCCTCGCGCGTCTCGGCAAAGGAGATTGGAAACGAGACTCTCCTGAGGCGTCAATGTGGGAATCGATAGCGAGAGCAGGACGTCGTGTAGGAAGTCTAAGTTCTGAAAGAAACTCCGATGCTCCCTGCTTACATAACGAATAGTTCAATTGCCGAGGCACACTTAAACAAATCGCGGCGACTAACGACGCGAGCCTTGAGCTCCCCCACCCCCTCCCCCATCCCGAAGGGACCAGCGACGCTCGAACCGAAGGCATTTACGAGCTGCCCGTCTTGACTGTACACAAGGCCTATCATCCGCACACGCGTGCGCTCATGGGAGTCCGTGGTAAAACCAGTAGGCTGCTGCTGCTGCTGCTGCTGCTGCTGCTGTTGCTGCTGTTGCTGCTGCTGCTGATCGCAGGTGTCAAGAGGAACGCACACAGTAGGATACGTGCCTCGCCTGTAGGCTGGTCCAAACTACTGACTGATTCACTACGCGTCATTGATGCTTTCCGCACTGTTTCAATATTATTTTTTCCATTTATGTTAACAAACTAGTTTCCGATTGATAATCGTCCGAAACAAACCGATCTGCATACTGAATATAGCGATAATATTAACGAATTTACAAGTCTGTAATGGATAATCCCATGTACCTCGAAGACTCTTTACATACCGATTACCGATTTATAACAGTTTTATGCTTCTTTAATCTCTACTTTGACGATTCGCAGCGCAAACAAAATTCGACCGAAATATCCGATTGTTGACTCCACCTGAAAGCCGTAGTTATGCAAATATGTATCTCCCTTTATTTTACTAAACTGAACTGACAAGCGTATTGTGAACGTGACAGAGAGGAACTGCAACGCTGGCTGCATGTAAGAGGTTCGAAAAAAAAGTCCACAACAGAAAAAAAGAACGTAAAGTGAATGAAGTATGTCGAGGTATGCAAAAGAGAATAATAAAAAATCTTGTGAAATGGGCCTCTCCCCGCCTATTTTCATTAGGAGGCACCACCTCCGTGATCTAACACCGAATCGTTGCAGGGTCAATCCCTGAGCCGTGAGATCCAAATTAAATCCCACTGGAAGGATAAGGATAAGGACACAGTTAGGCAACAGTCATTATAAAATATTAAAGTTACGTGCAAAGGCCTGGACCAAGTCGTCTGCAGATCAAAAACACACAATCTAAGCCCAGCCTCTACGCACGGCGAGGTCCGTCTTACGTATAGCAGACTGCTGTGTCGCAAAGGACTGTAGGGCCTTTGAAAGGGATTCCGAACTGTGACCAACTTCAGCCGCAAACGCGGAGCACCGAAATATAAATATAAAAGTAAAATATGAAAGTAGCAAAGAATTATAGATGAGATAAGACTCGTGTGTAAAGATCTTAACTAAGCAGTCTGCAGATCAAAAGTACACAATCTAAGTCTCTAGGACTTTCGAAAGGACCCCGACCTGGACCAGCTTGAGTCGTAATCGCAGAACACACCCATAAGGAAATGAAAATATTTAAATAGAGATACTAATGAACAACAATGAAAAAAGACGAGACACTGTAATGGTCTGGATCAAGTCGTCTGCAGATTAGAAACACACAATCAAGTCCAGTCTTCAACGGGCGGCTGAGGCCCGTCTTACGTAATTCGCGGACTGCCGCGTCGAGGAAAACTATTGGACTTAAAAGAGTCACAACCTGTGACCAACTTTAAGCACTTTCGGATGCTTTGGTCGCAAACACAAAACAGAAGAAATGGGAGCCAGACTAAGAATCGCGATCACCCCTAGCCGAGTCGACCGCAACGAATCACAAGGGGCGCAGAAACCGACCGAAGTCGGGATATCCACTAGAGATATGCAATTACACTGACAACCTCCGTCCCTGCCCGCCCGTACGCCGAAACTCTGGGCAGGTTAGACAAAAGGAACCGCATTCGTCACCGGTGGCGAATCCCGTTATCCCTCGATCAGCGCGCAAAGTGTTTCCGACAGAGGTGATTGAAGTTACCTGGTGGACGTAAAGTACACCTATACGCCAAGCGGAGTAGCACAAGCGAACGCAGACGGACGTGACCGCTCCCCTAGAGAGCGCAGAAAGGGATGCCGACGCCAACCCACGACACGCCACCGCTCAAACCGACTTGACGTATTTACTACGGAGTTGACTGTGATAGCAAAGTGATATCACGGAAGAAGCAATAGTCCAGCGGAAGTTATGGGGAAATTAGGTAACACAAAAGAGAGAGAGAGAGAGAGGATTCGCAGGCAAACACACTTGCAGGTAAACGAGAAACTGGGAAAACTGGGAAGTTCCGAGCCGATACATTCTTTTAAATCGTGTACATTCGGTCAAATATATATGGTATGTATTTAGTTCTCTAACAAGGCCGCATATTGACGACATCTTTTTCATCTCTATTCAAAAAGTTAATCTGCGATCGATATTACTCCTCATTTAAAAAATTTTTTGTATTCCAAGCGTCCCCCCCCCCCCCCGCCTCCACCCTGCCCCAAGCCTACCGACACTGACCGCCGACCGGGGCATTCAGGAATTTTCGTAAATGTTCGGCATTCAGGTGTGTCGACAATTGACATTAATATAGCGCCATCGGAATATTATTTATTACACAATCGACTTTTTTTTATATTATAAACTGCAACGTATTTTCTTAGCTCGACACCGATAACGAAAATCCGTGATCTAACCTACGTCATCTTCGATCGTCCGTCCACCCTTCGTCAATGGACTCGTGTGCCAGGCGGGCGTCAACCAATTCTTTTTTTACCGGGAATTGACGAGCCGGTATAACCGGGAGTTGAGGTAGAACAGTTTCAACTCCGCCAAAATTAGAGCACGCGTAAATTAGCAAACGCAACTGGATCCACGAACAGAGAGCAATTGATCGATAACTTATTAGAACGAATCCGAGCTATAAAATCGAAATCCCTTCACCAATTAATAAATTGGGAGTACTCACCGGAGCTGGTTCAGCTGATCCGTGAAGGTCGAGGGCTGCATCGAGAGGAAACTCAGCTGGGCACTGCAGTATATCAGAACCCTGAAATTCCGAAACGCACGTAGAAAATCAAAAGGATTTTCTGGATACTGCAAGAGCAACGCGAGAACTACACAAGCAAGAACTTCCTATACCGTATAGGATCAACGCGGCTAGAAAAACTGTCAACAAAGAACACGGGAGCGCGGGGCAGCGCGAGGCACCTCGATCGGTGTCCCAAGAGAAACTGATTTAAAACAGTCATTGACGATAGTCAAAGTCAAGAACCAAGCATTCCGATTGGTCGAGATCCTTACAGCCTATAACTATTATCCTTTTCCTCGAATTGGAAGTTGGAGCTTCTCACACTAGTAAAATTAGTGCTAAATGTTTTTGATCGTTTTTACAAAAGTTTTATAAATTAATTGATTGCAGTGAAGGGTTATTTTTATTATAACATGTGCCGCTATCTCATCCCGCTCTACAGCCGTTTGCTTCCCTCCAGCGGGACGTCTGTATCTCACCCGGGTCTCCGCGGTCCGCGAAGACGTCTCCGTCGGATCTTCTCCTTTGCCGGGCAACTCGATACTTCGATACGTCGAGACTCTACCTCTGCACGGCAGATTCGAGCACCTCGACCTCAACTGAGCAATAAAAAATCCTTCGGAGAGCATTGACGTAACTGCCCGAATCAATCCGACATAGCGTAGCTTCCGAGCAGAGGAGGAAGGGAAGAATAACGAGGAGGATCGGGAGGAGGCCAAGACTGAGCTTCGATGAGAAAATCCGATATCGTAGATTCGGCCAGAGATAGAGAGCCGCTGGCTCGAGGGTCAAAGAAATGCTCGAAGCTTTTCAATTCTGTTGGTTGGGGCTTCGATGGAATGGCCGAACGGCGGTATCGTGTGGAGGAATAGGTACCGTTCGGCAGTGTGGTAGTAATGTGGCTCGCCGGTGCGCCAAACGAAAGCGCAGGATTCAGGATTGAGGGAGACTTTATGGTAAGCAGCTTCGATTTTCCGTTAAGGTCCTTTAGCCTACAGCCTTCGGGTCCGAGCCCGGCTTACACCCCGATTTCATTGCCTTAACGTGTTCCGGGATACGAGGTCATCCTCGAGAGCACGTGATCGCCTCTTCGACTTACTCCGTGGACCGGGTGAGTATTAGGAGGTCGCAGCGACTCACCTGCCGGTGCTCGTCGTCCTCTCTCTTGGACGCTCTCGTGAGATCGACTCTCCAAGACACTCGAGAAGGAGAGGATCCTGAGTAGGAAATTCAAGGCGACGAGCGTAAACACCCATAGGTGCTGACGCTAGATAAACACGTCGTTTCCCACTGGACGACGCGCGCCTGATGCACGACACACGCATTTACAGAAACTGAATATCTCATTTCTAAGAGGAAAATTAAATACATCTCGGCCGCTGCCTCCGGTTTTCCCTGTGTCCGGGTCCACTTGCGGGAGTACTCTCCGTCGCGTTCATTCGGGTCGCAATTATGGAGACGTCGGATGTCGCGAAAGGGAGACGACGGTCCCACTTGCGTGTCATGAATATATGTATATCTCGAGAGTGCTTATACACAGAGCGAGAGGCAGTGACTCGCTGTGTTTGGAGAATCGCCTAAATCTCCATACGAGTGCAAAACTATAGGTTGCTCACAGATTTAGTCGTAGCTCGCAGGGCGCCTCCGCAGAAGCACGATTTCGAGTTAAATGGTTTACGCAAGAACGAGCAAAACGCTAATGAAATCTACCAGCGTGCGCGCGGGATAATCCGGCTGCGATTTATCGCTCGTTCCAATTGTTGCGATACCACAGCTCGCGAATCCCTTCAGCTTTTCTGCAATTTTGACTTTTCAGTTAAAATTCCTCGAAATCTCGGGTTCGCTGGGAGCTCGGGAGACGGAAGGAGCAGATAATGGGAAAGAGTGGAAAGATCCTGTGGAGGAAGGTATCAACTGCAGCAGTGGTCGTCGCGTGGATTTTCAGGAGCATCCACAATGGTAAAAGCAAAGGCTGCGTTGAAAAAGCACAGCTCGAAAAAACAGTAGAGATGGTCGCGCGAGTTACCAATGTTTGGTTTGGCCCTTCGCGCCTCGCTTCATCCTGAAAGCTTTTACTCGGCTCTGGAAAAGTAGCTCAACTCGGCTCAGCGATCCCTGGCTCCGTGTTTCGCATTTCATTCGATTCTCGCTCCAATTGTCCCAGCGGATTCGCTCTTCTTCCGGAGAGCCAGAACCACCCGGCAATATGTCTTTTGTCATTTCTATCGGCAGATTATGACGGAATGGCAAATCGCGCGAAGAAGCGGCGCGACTGACGCCAAAGAGTCTGCCTGTCTTTTTCTCTCGCTTTGAAAAAAGCTCTGACCTCCCGTTACGCTCGATAAAAAAGCACTTGCTGGAAGCGGGTGGTTAAGTTACCCGTTCCCCAGCTTCTTATTCGAGTCACCGCGACAACAGCTAATGCACCGACATAACCCAGCGGCTTTTAATTAAAATCCTTCGCCGTCTTCGTTTTTTTGTCGGCCTGACTCGCGTGAGAACGGCCCGAGTGAAACGTCGCCTCGTTTCGAATGAGCGAAAATGCTCACCGATCCTCCGGCTAACTACTCGTGCACTGCTCGGTCCACTGCCACCCACCCCCCATCCTCCCACACTGTGACAATGAAGATGAGTCTAAGGAAGGCGAGGATTAATCATGGTCGTTGCGCCGACTAGAAACTATTGCCCCTGTTGGCCCTGGTTCCTCCTCGTTGGACTTGGAACATTTAGTTCTGACAATAATTTCTAGCTCGCGCAGCTTCCCTGGTAATTTGGCCGACAACCCCTTTGGCGAGTGGCCCCAGGAACTTCGAGGCACGCAGAACGGGACTCAGCACCGCGACTGAGTCTCCACGCATCGATGCATTCGCGGAACGAATTCGGATCGATTCGAATCGATCGAAAGCTTCCCGAGATTCGGGCACCTGGCTGAATTCACCAAATGGGCTAATACTACAGACCGAGTTTCGGCAAGACCACAGGCTTACGCCAATTCCCTCTGACTAATACACGATTTGGTACTTCTCTCTGGAATTTGAATTGAACACACACGTAGACGTATAGAGACTTGCCTCTCTCGGAAGGAAGGAAGGAAGGAAGGAAGGAAGGAAGGAAGGAAGGAGGGAAGGAAGGAATAGAGTGCTCGGGAGAGAGTAAAGCAGCCGTTCCGTTCGAAGCACTCGCAGTTCCCAGCTCACTTGACTACTTGGGATACTTGGGTAACCGCGAGGTCCGAACTAACGGGAAGGCTGCGAAGCGCCGAGCCAGGGTGAGTGCACTTAATTAACCCTTTTAAACGTCCTTACGCGGCATCCCTAATTTCCTGGGCTCCGTACGGCACGTCTCCACGCCACCCCGCTGCGCCTCGGGTTCATAACTTGAGAGGAGCGGTCGCCGCCGCCGCCGCCGCCGCTTCACCCTTCTCACCCTCCTCAACCTCCTCAACCTTCTGGTACGCCTGCTGCCCCTCATACTTCTGGGCGTCCGCCTCGTGTCTGAGCAAATATAGAACAGCACGGGAAGTAGCTTGTGTTAATTATCCATACTACGAGCCCTCGTAACCCCAAGCGATACGAGAGCGAGAAAGATGCTGTAAGGAGACGGAACCGAGAGGAACTTCGTAATTCGGTCCAGGAGCAGAAGGAAACCGACGTCTTCGAGGCGAGAACGAAAAGAAGAATAAGAGCGGCTGAGCGACGGCGACGCTGACGGCCACTGCCAGCCAGTTGGCTTCTGTTAATCTCAAAACGAAATTTTTCAGCCTTTGCTCGACTTGCGTTGACGAGAGACGCACGGCACTTTTTACGCGGATTCGATCTTGCCCAGGAGAAGTTTGTTGATCTTGGCCAGTGAGTTTGGTTTGCGATTTTGGACTCTCTGCTTTTCGCTGACTAATCTAGATTCGATTTTCGAATCCAGGAAAATCTTAGAGTTTTGCCTTTTATTCTGGTTGCGAGCAAAGCGTTTACTTGGATTGAAAAAAAAAAAAACATGAAAATTTGGTCAAAGGACGTTCCCGTTGTCGGAGTGCAGCGAGAAACACGAATTCTCAGATTTGTGGAAGACGTTGTGTATCACGGCGCGACGCAAAGCCCCTTACACTTTCATAAGCTCGACGCATCTAGCCGGCATACGTAATCGGCCGCTGAAAAGAAGTCGCTACGGAGATAAAGTCACAAACAGAAGAGGGAGCGGAGGGTTTAGTCAAATGCAAAATCTCGGGGTTCTGCATAACTTGTCCATCGCAGCTTCCCTTGCCGACGCTCCGCATCCTCCACTCGCCGCCTTATGCGTCTCTTTTCCTCTCGTTCCTCTTATTCCTCTGCTCCGGCATGGCCTCCCGTTTCCACTCGTCTCCTTTTGTCTTTTGCTTTGTGCACTCGCAGATGCCTCGACTAATAGGATTAGCCTGTCTTTCCGGAGGTCGGCACACTGAAGAGTCAAGAAAAGAAATAACTACGGAAAATGCGCCGAGCGTAACGATTCTTCCTTAACAGCAGATTCGGCCAGAGATTTTCCTTTAAGGCTGCTGGCGCCTCCACGTGCCTCCGAGTCCCTCGGGAGGCAAGAAGCTGATCCGTTCACTTGGGAAACACCTCTTTCCCACAGGTTGCGCCGTAGTCGTCTTTCGGAAGGGCCTTCGCGCTTGGATCTCGCTTGGCCTGAATGTTGAGACTGGCGAGGATCAACGGAGGGACGAGGGACAGAGTAGAGGCAGTAGTGGTGGTAGAAGCGGAAAAGCAAATAAGAAAAAAAAGAGAACTGGTCGCTATAAATCACTGCGGCCGTCCGGCCTGCAGAGTTTTACTCACAATCAGTTCTGTACGCGGGGCCCACTGCGGGACTAGCCGAGTGAGTATATAGCTCAGGATTCGACGTGACCCACGTCGAGGAGGTCGTAACGCGTTAAAGTGTGTGGTTCCTGCGGATCCACCGGCATCGTTCACTCGGAGTCTATGTCTTTCCTCCCTTTCCTCCCTTTCCTCCCTTTCCCCTAGATCTCTCACTCTCTCTCTCTCTCTCTCTCTCTCTCTCTCTCTCTTTACACTCAACCCTCTTACGCTTAGACACTCGAAGACTCATTTTTACGAGAGCTCGTTTGATGGCCAATTAAAATTGGAGCTGAGGAAAGAGGCCTACGTAGTATTGAGTCGCGTTTGTCTGTGCTGGCCCGTAAGACTCGTAAAGCCTCTCGAATATTCGCTTTCCCACGCATCGAGAATCGCTTCGAGCGACTGCAGCCTCGGGAATGATCGCACGCGTGCCTTAAGAGATTCAAATATTTCGAGAGAGCCGGAAGGCAGAGTGTCGATAAGCTGTGCCTCCTGGAGGCCATTGACTCACCTCCTCCCTCCTAGGAAAGACGTAACACAGTGATTCGGTTCTAGGATAATCGATCATGCGAAGAAGGATAAAAATTGTTATTTCGAATAGGCAAAGCGACCAGAAATGATTTTAAAGGCGAGGCTTAACGACCTCAGCGAATGCCACTGCAAAGCCACAGCAGCCAGTAAAATTTGTCATTTCCGGCGAGAGATCGAAGGTTCCCGGTCACATACTCACACGCGTCACCACCCCTCGGGGCCACGTAATACGACCCAAATTAAAGAAAGCCAATTGCTCCTGGAGCCTTTCCGAGTTGCTGCCGGTCTTGATAATTGTAAATTGCGTCACGTTCGGAATCGGCTACCAGAAAAACACAACCGAAGTTGACGAGTTCGAGGCGCATTGACGACTCAAGAATGAAATGCGGTTCAACGATTATTTACATATGAACAATGTTGAGTGAAGTCGTGGGCAAACACGACCTCGTTCGTTTCGAGTCGTTACTTTCGAATGCACTTAAACGCCATATATACAAGCTCCACCGTACGAAAACGTATTTGCTATGCAGCAGCAGCAGCAGGAATGCTCCGTGATGATTCGTTACTCCCTCAGCCGACAGCCGGGACGCTGAAGCGACGCGGCCGGGATCCTCGGATTTGTCGAGACTCCTTTGCGCTACGTCACATCCGTCACATCCGTCACGTCCGCTCGACTTTTCGTCTCTCCTTCCGCGAAGACAGGCTCGAAGCATCACAGCCGTGCCGACCACGTGTTTCTCCGAGAGACTCTCCCTGAGAATAAGAGGGCTCAGGCTCGATTCGGAAGCGAGTAAGGGCAAGGGAGAAAGAGAAGAAGAGCGCGGGCAAAAAGCACGGGAAAGCTAGCGGCTCTTCCCGAGGAGAAGAAGCCTCCCGCGAGACGGTGAGCCGACGACTCCTCGAGCGGAGACCACCGTGTGGCACAGCCCGATTCCCGTGGTACCGGTTCCCCGGGTTATTACCAAGCAGCTTCGCTAACTACGCCGTACTTGGTGCAGTGGCAGCTCGAAATTTTCAAACCTCCTACGCACGCATAAACGCCTCTCGCCTCCTTTGAACTCGTGGGAACGCGCGAGCGGGATGGGCGAGTCGAAAGCAGCTTCTAATATCCGAGATGACTATCCAAAGAATAATCGAATAATATCTCTCCGAAGGTCAAAACGCATCCTCGTGTAGTCGAATCACGTGAATCACGTGAATCACGTGAATCACGTGAATCACGTGAATCAGGTGAATTATCGGTCGTTACCATCGGAACGAGTGAATCTCCTCTGTAAAGCGCGCTCGATGATGATGAAGAATGCAAATGAGGTTCGAGGAGACGCGCCGCGTCGAAACAACAAAGACGAAAAGTACCTTGGCGAGGATGCGCGCTACGATCCTTGCTCGTGAAATTCCCGTAAATTCTATCTCTGGTTACGCATGTCGATCTTGATCCTTTATGCCAGCCACAGCTGCCCCGCGTTCTTTTTCTATACGGGTAACTAACTTTTTCCCAATCTTTCTAATTGAGGGGATTTGCGAGGAGCTTCCGTTTCCGCAGAGCAAATATCAGTCAAAGAGGGCGGATATTAGGTGTCGGATTAAGCGTCAAAGCTGATGGGCCGATTGCTGAGTTCTCCTCTAGAAAAGTTCAGCGATCGTAGACCCTGGCATAAAATAGTGCGAGTAGTCGAGGGGAATTCGGATTGGCAAGTCGAGGCTGTAGGAGGCAGCTACACCATGATACGATGGTATCCGCGAAATGTGAGTTTGGCCGATACGACCCCCTTCCTCGAAACTGACTATACTACGTGCTTCCAGGAGAGGTGCTTGATAAGTGAGTCAGTGGTGACTAAGAGAGGGAGAGAGAGAGAGAGAGAGAGAGAGAGAGAGAGAGTGAGTGAAAGACTTCCGACGAGAACGGCGACCTGCTGGATGTTCGTTGTAAGAGCAAAGGTCCGATTGTCCAGATACGGCTTATCGGATCGAAACACGAGCTTCTCGCATCGAAGGAGGACAGAGGCGATTTGAATTATATTTTACACCTGGCCCGTACGATGCTCGTTTGCATACGTTTTGAAAAAGGGTTACACGTTGCGCACCGATGGAAACAAATGGCATTTTAATGCAAATGACGCGTCGCCGAAGACGCGCGCGTTGCCGCTTCGGCAGCGGCCGAGACTGCACGTTTTGTTTTACGACCGCGTCGAGCCTTTCGTAACGCGTGCGTTAATATTTGTCGTTTGAGATGCGCGTCGACATAAAGTACCAGCTGGGATCGACTATCGCGCAGCAGGTATTTGAATACAGGCGTTTATTAAAGGCACATCGGGTTCCAATGGGACGGTAATGGGACGGTAAAGCGTCGGGACGCGAGACGCGAGACGACAGCGACGCTGGCCTTTTAATAATCACCGATTCGCAACTACTGTAAATCCTAAGCCTTCCCTTGCCGCTCGTCCCGCATTTCGCTTCACGGGAGGCCGAAGGGAGCGGAGGGGATGCTGGAGGGGACAAGAGAGTAAGAACCCTGCTACTTTTGAGACGCCTACGATTTCCTACCCTCTTTCTGCCTTCCGTCTTTTGCCTCGTGCATCGCTTATTCCTCGAGCGAAGCCTAAGTAGTTTTGTCTAGATGGGAAAGCTGCCGAAATCCAGTGGAGGCTCCCCGCTCTAGGGTGAACCGAGTGGATCCTCCCAGGAAGAGACAAAACGTCGCTGGCTAAGAGAAAATAAGTGGAAGCTAATGCTGCCGGATTTCCTCCCAATCTCACCGATCCCAGCATCCACCGAGGTGGCCTTCTAGCCGCGACTGTAGCAGAGCACAGGGCAGCGCTGATCGATTGACGACTCGACGGACGGAATTCGCGAAATAAATCAGGGTTGTAAGGGACAGCCAGACAGGTAGAGATGGGTACAGGTAAAGGGGAAGAGAGAGAGAGGGAGAGAGAGAGAGAGCTCTTCCCATAAATCGCAATCGTCGGTCGTTAGGGCGGTACACGAGCGTTAATTATCGTCCAGCCGATTGAATCCGATCGATAAAAAGCAGCTCCTTTCTTTTCCTGAGGGTCGCGGGTTGGGGTTGAGCTCACCGGGTGGCCTTGGCGATTCCTCCCTACGTCTTCGTTCTTCGCGTCGCTCGTGACTTCCTAGACTAGCCAGGAGAGTCGGGACTGCCAACGAGTGCGCCAGTCAACCTGTAATTCGTCCTTTCAAATATTCCATGGTACCGACCCGATTTCGCGAATCCCTCGTGTTAACATAGTTTATTCATCATTAGAGATCGTCAGTGGCGCGTTAATTTGACCGGAGCAGAGCATTGGGAGCAGGCAGCGTCGCCATGACTGACGCAATTCGCAGGCATTAGCGAAATTACTCGGGTCCAGACGCAAAGCCCGGAGCCTTGGCCCCTTCGGCCAACTTTTTCTTCTCCGACGACGCGAAAAATTCGCCAGCCGCAGCGGCCGATCTTCGCGATGCCTCGAAGCACAGCGCGAACTCCCGCATTCCCGCATTCCCACATTCCCGTATTTGCGATGCGATTTCTATGGGACCCTTCTAGGACTCATCGGTCCACATCAAGACGTTCGATGCTCCTTAGGGATACATTTTCCGTGGCGTGTAGTCTGCTAAGAAATTTCTCACGCGAAATATGCCCGAGAGCAGCTACTGGGACAAACGATATTTTCATTCTAATGCCGGCAGCCATCCCGGTACATCAGTTTTCGTGAGGCTCAAGCGCTCCTTAAACGGTTCATGCATTATGGATTAAGATATCTAAATTGCTGGGGTGGAGCGCGTAATCAAGAGCGCAACAACGAAACTTGGCCAAAGATCTTGCCGACATTCCCACAGAAGTGGAATAGCTTTCAATTTATTCGGCAAGTTGCGAACGGCCAATTAAACGAGAAAGCTGGATAACTCGTTCTCCCCGCCTTTCGCTCTCTTCTCCCTCCCTTCGTTCCACCTTCCCATTCGCCTCGAAATCGTCGCTGTACTTGACATTGAAAGTAACAGCTGTAACGAGTCAACATCCCGTCCAAATATACGATACTCCCGTCGGCCGACAAGGTGTCGCTTCCCAAGCTAAAGCCCGACTGTCACGTACAGACTGCGACACGACTTCATCCACCCACCCTAGCCGCTGCAATTTCCGCTATTTTTACCCCAAAAGCTTCACGGTCTATCCTCACGGCACGTTCTTCAAATAAAAGCCACTGCTCAAAGCACGCTCGTTCTACTCTGCACTCTACTGTCGCTACTGTCCCTGTTCCTACTGTCTTCGTCATCTCGCGCAAAGCATCGCGCTCTTTCACCTTACCCCGAGTGAGTCTACCACCTACCGCCCTCCTCCCCCCCCTCGGCTCCCTACCTGCCTTTTTCCGCTTCAATCTTCCGGCAAGCAAAGATTTCCCGTGCGCAAATACAGCTTCCAGGTCAGGAGATCTCGGACACCATCTCGCGCCAGTGCGAGCGGCACGCGATGACTCCAGTCTGTCCATTCTTCTGCCGACGAAGCGCAAGGAAGGTGGCAGTTGCGGGTCGTTGCTGCTGGCGAAGGGGCGAGAGGGGGCGAGAGGGGGCGAGAGGGGGGCGAGGAAGGCAGAGGCCGAACCACTACGTACTACGTAGTACGTATTGCTGCGAACACCGAGTAAAGGTTTATTGCGACAAGTGCGCTGCTCTCTTCTACGGCGATTACCGAGCGACTTCCGTCGTGCCGAGAATTAGCAGACAACGGGAGGGAAATGCTAGTGGCTCTTCTGTGCATTCGAGTGCCCGGAGGCTGCCTCGAGGGCTTATTTCTGCAGGAGAATAAGGCTGCCAGGACGGAGGTTATATGCGCCTGCATCGAAAACAAAAAAGAATCGGATAAGGAGAGAACCGTAAGAAAAAGTATCGTGCGCGATGAATGGACTGGATTTCTGCTTGGGAATCGAGTCATTTGTAACGGGACAGGAGGATACAAATATCAATTCGGACTCCACACGAAGCACTCCGGTGGCTGTGCACCACGCTGTCGGCTACGTTCGGCAATCTTCGCCAAGATCCACGACACGTTGGATGGCGCATCCAATCCCTCCCTCCGACCTCCTGAGACCAACGAGTATCTCTCTCTCTCTCTCTCTTTCTCGCAGTTACGCTGTGACCTGCGTGGGCGACGACATTGTCTGACAAAACGTATCTATCCATCTCTGCCAGAGTGCACTGTCACATACGGAACGCATCCTCTGGCCGATTACGGCGATTACTCCGATTATACCGATTTCGCCCATAGGTCACCCGCAAGGAACTGGATAAATGGACATTCGGAGCTCGCAGTTCACACGAGACATTCGTTAGTCGGTGCTTCCTTCGGGAATCTCGGCTCCTCGAGATCTCCTTGCCGAGCACGGAGGCCCACGCTGCCTCTTGGCGAGCAGATCGATCGCCGGTCCAGGAGATATAATAATCGAGAGACCCGCAGGAGCAAGAGATATCAATCCGAGCGGCCTTCCAGCGGCCTTTCACCGACCATTGTCCGACGTCCGTTGGAAATCTCACGCTCGATAATTGCCTCCGATACCGCTAAAGTCAGCTAACGGCATAATAACTGGGCCCAGGAGGCGCAAGGCGCGCACCCATCGGGATGCTGCGGCGAACGCGACGCGTCTCGTTACTGCGTTCTTTGCCTTCCTTTGAAGTCCAACGCGGAAATACTTTGCCCTCCAGTGAATGCAGCTGGTTGGCTTGCCAGCTATTTGCCAACAACCATTGTATTCGATGACGCTGGATGCTGGCGAATTTGTGCCGCCGAAGATCCTAGCGAATTACGGGGACTTTTGCCGAGGTTCAAAGCTTTGGCGAGCGACGTCTCGTCGCGTCTCGTCGCGTCTCGTCGCGTCGAGTAACTGCGCCGTCTTGACGGCCAATAAGAAGCAGCTCTCGAGTGATCCGTTTCCTTTGAGTTCCGCAAGGTCTCCTGCTCCAAGAATGTCTCTGTCACTCGACTGGCCGCTCGCGAACGAGTCGATCGACGCAGCAGGATCGCTCGGACTCGCTCGCTTTCGTAAGAACGCACGGGGCAGCTCTGATAATTAATAACCCGCTTCTCAGCGCAGTGACCGATGCCGAAGCGGCACCAGCTGAGAGACGGAATTAGTCGCGAGATGGATAAAATGAAATGAAGAGGCGCAGCCTTTGTTCCGCAAGGAAATTGCGAGCAGCACGTCTAGCGTGTCAGTTCGAGACGATTCATTAGCCAAACAAAACACTAATTGGTGCGCTTCCTCGAAATTGAGACGCGCAAAAGAAACTGCCGAGCACAGTAGTCCCCTGGCCCTCTGCCTCGTTCGCCTCCTGCGGATCCTCGCGATTCTCCCGTGCGGGTGGGTCTCTCCTCTTCAAAACGAATCCACCCTCCCGCTCTTGCCTCTCCTTGCCGCCATTTTTCTCAAAGTCAATTACACTGGATAGCGCACCATCGCTCCTTCGAAGCAGCCGAACGGGTGGCGGCCACTAAATCACCGGGCCGAATTCCATTTGGGTTTCGGCCTCTCCACAGAGTCAACAACGTATTTACGCTTCGATTTGGCCTTTTTGCGGTCGCCCACAGCCACAGGTCTGCCTGTCCTTTTCTTCGAGCGAATCGTTCGCCGAGGCACGCGTGCCCCAGCGTGCCCCAGCGTGCCCCCAGCGTGCACCCGCATGTAAAGGCTCTTTCGTCCCTGCTTTACTTAAGATGCTTCGAACTCCCAGCAGATCCGATAGCGCAGGTAGGGAGCCTGACGTCACAGGGAAGGAGGCTCCCTCGATCCTTTCACGAGGTTCTCGAGGAAGGAAGGTTTGGCGTCGTGTCGTAATCTCCCAATATATCGGCTAATCTTTAGAGGGAGCCAGGGGAGGTTTGCGAAGGGTTGGATGGGAGGATCAGGACATCAGGAGTCCGCAGGAGTTTAGTTGATATGCGTGAGACGATGGGAGGCGATGGGCGACGCGGGCGAAAACCCCTTGCGGCTTAAGCCGGCAGTTCTGCGGGAGCGGAAATATGCCACCTGGCTATAAAGTACCTCTTTAACTCTAACCTCGAAATTGAACGGGGACTCTTGAGCTCTTCTCCCGCAACCCTCTCCCCATTATACATCCCTCCTTTCTGACCCTCGGTCTCGATCGCGATTCCTTCCAAATCCTTGCGATCCTTTCGAGACTCCCTTTCTGACCCACTGAGGTTGATTATTCCGGCGCGTCTCGGCTCGTGGGGTTTCCTCTTTGCATTCTCATTCCCGGCTTCTGCCCTTTGCTCTCTAGCTGCTGCGCGTCCTAGGCCGTTCGTCATTAACGTTATTACCGAAGGAAGGAGCAACACACGCGGAACCCATAAACCGATGGCTGTACAAGCAGCAAAGTCAGTGAGGCTAGTCAAGTTCTTGAAGGCAGCGAAGCCAGTAGAGGCAGGCAGAGAGCGCAGCACGTCGAGCACGTGGAATTTTAATGAGGGTGTGGATCCTCCTCCGCCGACTTTTCAGCATGAAAGACTCTTGTCCCACGTGCAGCTCCGGAGTAATTCATTCCGGGAGGAAAGATTCTCCGAGAGTGTCGCCCGAACGAGTGGCCGCCTCAAAGTACGAGTATTTAGGTCCAGTGAACCGAGGTCGACGCCGATAAGCGTTTTACGCGCTCATGGGATTGTAACGCGTAAACTGGTGGCGCGAGCTCGGAATACGAAGTCCCGGATCTAGTCCCATTTGTCAGGGACAGCACGCCACGGGCCGGTATAAATAGCTCCAACGGTGACAAACGACGGGCTCCTACGACAAAGTAAGCAAATAACCACTCCAGGAGTGTCTACCTCACCTTTGTCAGGATGCCGCGCAGGGCCCACTTGCCGTTTGCATCGAGGAGACTTCCAGGACGAGTCTGTACCGAGTCTCGCGGGCTTGCCTGTCCCACGGATCAAGGTGGGATGCTGCTGGTCCGGCGAGACGGAGGATCCGCGAGGCGCCGCGGGTGTTCGGCGTTCTTCTTCCTTTTTGACTTCTTCTCGAAGAAAAAGATTGTCCAAAAATAGGAAGATTCCCCTAGCAGGACGCGCAGTTCCTTTCCAATTAAAATCATTATTTTGGAAAAAGACGGGGTGCCGGGTGTCGCCTCGAGAGCCCAGCAAAAAGAGAGACAAGAGGACGCAAAGTGCCAGAGAAACGGAAGTGAAACGTTACATCTGGCTTAACGGGAACTGACGGACGGACAGACAGACGGAGGGACACTCTGGATATATGTACTATATTTATCGGATTCCGGCTGGCGCACCTACGACTGGCTGCGATAACCGCCGAACGCCGATGACAGATTTACTCGGAGGGATACTTCCTCGACGAACCTGCGTCCCAGAGATACTCGAGAATTCCAAAATGGATAACGATCGACGTCAATTGGTGAAATGTAATTTCCCGAGAAGGCGGCACGTGGCAGCGGGGCCGTTTTGTTTTGGTACAAATAGGTACACGGCGCCTTGGCACCCGGAGTGGATTGGCTTGTCAAGTTGCCAGAGTCCGCGACATCAGGATGCCCTCGGCTTTAGTCATCGCATTCCTGGAAGCATCCATCGCTCTCCGGCTCGATGAATTATTGCGCTGATTTCAAGGAGCCGCTTCCTCTGGCGAGCGAGTCGGTCCCATCCCCTTCCTCACCTCCCCCCCCCCACTCTCACTCTCTCTCTCTCTCTCTCTCTCTCTCTCTCTCTCTCTCTCTCTCTCTCTCTCTCTCTCTCTCT